>JAAAKG020060811.1:0-17849 GCA_010014905.2 Druon quercuslanigerum | reverse complement strand
AGAAAAATTTCCAGAGGTACCGGCTCAGGGATCGAACCCCGGACCTCTGAGGTGAAGTCCGAGCGTCTAACCACTGAACCACCTAGGCTCTTCCAAAAATGTTTATATGAATAGTTAAATTTTTAATCTAAAAAAGGTTAATACAAAAATAAATTTTGTCTGAAGCTTAATAAAATAGTTAAATTTTCAATAAAAAAATTAATTTTTTAACAAAAAACCGAAATTACAACCAAAAGTATAATTCTGCAAAAAAACAGTTCCTTTTCAAGAAAGTAGTTTAAATTTTAACCAAGTAGGGGATTTTTCAAGATAAAAAGATTAATTTTTCACTTAAAATTTATCAGATGATATCCGACAAACAATAATTTAATATGAAGTAAAACACATTTGGACCATACCAAAGGAAACTCTTAATAATATACTTGAATCTTCAACTCAAAAAATATTATTTTTTAAACTAACTTTTTAATTAATTATTAAAAATTTTTAATTTAAAGTAGAGGATGTTATAAAAAATTGCAAGCAAAAAAGAATAAACTTTAGAATAAGAAGATTCCTTTTATGCCAAAAAATACAAGTTTTCATCAAATGGGTTGGTTTGCTAACTGTAAATTTGAATACGCAATAAATGATGTAATAGTGTTTTTAAAGTTTAAATTATATATTGTATCGTATTTTTGTTTTTATTTAAAACAGTTAAACTTATTAAAAAAAAACAAGTTTTAAGAAAATAGTTTAATCATTAACAGAAAAGATAAATTTTCAGCCAGATCTCGTTTTACTATCAGAAACTAATTTTATGCAAGATTGTCTGTGTTTTTAAAAGCGTAATTATGAATTTTCAACAAAGGAGATAATTTTTACCAAACATTCGAATTTTTTTGCTAAATAAATCATTTTTTTTACATAGGTGATTAATTTTTTATAAAAAATAGAAATTTCCTACGAAGTAGATACATTTTTTAACGATAAGATGGATTTGTTTAAATTTAAACCCATTATCGCAATTTTTCTCTGAATGAAGGGATTTTCCATCCCATAGTAGCATTTTTTACCAGAAAATATCTTAAACTAGTTCTAATTGTTCCTGAAATTAGAAAAAAAGGTTATAATTTTTTCTAAATATCTTTAAAATCTTCTACAATTTTTTATACTTAGATATCTATATAAATTTCACAGAATTAGGAAAAAATTAATTTAAAAATATCAAATTTACAAACTTTTTCAGAAATGCATTTCATGCCAAATTTTTTAAAATACCGTTGAATCTTCTTAACCTTCCAAATATATTTCAAAATGATTAGAATTTTTAACGAAATTGCTTTACAATTCTGTATGATAAAAAAATATGAATTTTTAGAATTCTTGAACATTAATTTTATTAAATATATATTTTTTAAGACCATTCAAAACTTTTCCAGAAATATTATGAAAATCGTTTATTCAATTGAAACCTTTAAAAATCTTAAAAACCTTAATTTTTCTCGAAGTCTGGAAAAATATATATTTGAATTTACATTCCCTGAATTATTTTTGGAAATTCAGGGGTACAAAATTGATAGTGCTAAAAACTCTTAATCTTTATTAATAAATAAAAACAATAAAAACAGCCACTACAAGTGATATACACGCACTGTCGCAAACAATTAGGTTTTCAAGAATAATGCGAGAAAATTACGATATAACATTTTTCGTTCTAAATGCTTTTACAGAATATTTATTTATATAATATTTACTTATTAAATAAACAAGTAATATTGAATAAGTAATTGCCATTACTTCACGCGCTGGCGGAAAAATAAAGATGCGCACTTTACATTAATATTGAGTCCTTAGAATCGAAAGCGCGCAGGTCCTTCCACCACGATCCAGTCGACGATCCTATGCTAGCTCAGGTGGGGAGGACACTATAAGACCCTGCGCACGAGAGCGAAACTACAGATCCACCACGTCTCTGCAGTGTCTAGAGAACGTGGGACAGGCTGTGACCTTTTGTACTTTTTTAGTTATCCACCTTCTTTTAGATGGCTTTATTCTAGGGTCAGAAATGCAAGTTAACAAAAGTCGGTGTGAGACGGTGTCTCAAGTCGTGTAGTGAAGCTGTATTCACTCATTTCACAAGAATGTTAATTACAATGTTGTTTTATCTCTCGCAGATATCATAAAATATTGCACATTGTACGAATGAAATCAATGATTTTATTCTTTTCTATTTTACTATGAATAAAATGTCATAAAAAAGTTACATTTCATGTGGCACATTTTTCTTCATTTATTGAAGAGTTAATGCAGAATTGTATAAATTTATCCCGAAAAATGTTGCAGGAAACAGTATTTGCACATTTTTCGATTTATATTTGTATAATTTTGAATTAATTCGTTTATTCTCTGTACTTTTATTTCGCATACACGTTCAAATAAAATAAACACATACGTGCACCAACACATAATTACATTTTAGTTCGAGACTTACTTATGGATGGTGCCACTGTCAATATAAGTGGTCAAAGCCTTTCATGCGAGTCGATCCAGCCTGACGTGGGATTTTTCGGCCCCACCACTCTTCCGTATGGGAGAAACACATTTAAACGCAGTATGTCGGTGAGTCGGCTCTGCTACATGCTGCGTAGGCCAGCCTCGTGTAGAGCCGAAAATGAACGAGCACGAACTCGAGTCCCCTCCCCATCCCGAATTCACTATTCGATTTCGATGGCTAACTGGCTATTGGGAGTTTTAAAGTAAACTGAATTTTACATGGTGTGTAGGGAAGGAAAAAACTTTCATGCAAAAATTTTAAATGATTTTTTAAAAATAAATTCTAAGAGAAAACTAGAAAAAGATTACATAATATTTTGTATTATTTCCTGAAATTTTTAAAAAGTAGCTAAAACATTCTAAAGCAAAGTTTTGCAATTTTGCTATTTTATGTAATTTTAGAAAAATTAAGCAACATAAATCTTATTAGGCATTCTTCTGCAATTCTTTTACTTAATTTTTTTAGTATATGAAGTTTACAAAATGTGCTCTAAAATTTGAGTAAGTTTAAAACATATTCCGAAATTTTGAAACGATTCGACAAAAATTTAAACTATAAAGTTTTTTAAAGCATTTTTTAAGGTTTCACGAAATTGAAAAAAAATCTTTTAGGTTCCTAGAAATAATTAAATTAATTTTTTTTTTGAAAAATTAATTATAAGCTGTAGTTTTTAAACATTTAAAAATATTTTAAAAATTATCAAAGAATACGAAAAATTTTAAAGATAATTTTTTGAATTTAGTAAAATAAAAGAACTATTTCCATAATCGAGTAAATTAAAATGAAATTTAATAGATTTAAAGATTTCTGAAAGAGTTTTAACATTATAACAGCTTAAAAAACGTTAGATAAACTTAAGATAATTTAAGAAAATTTCTAAAGGTTTCGAGAGGACAAAGAAAATGTTCATAAAAAGCTTGAGAAAAGTTAGAATATCATAAGGCAATTTTTCTAAAAATTGCATGATTTTTCAAAATTATGATAAAAATTTGAGACAGCTAACAATATTTTAAATATTTAAAAAAGTAAATTTACAAACAAATTTTTTCAACAAAATAGTTTAATTTACAAAAAAATACGTAAACATTCAAGCATTTTAAACAACAATAAAAGAAGTTTCACCAAAAAATGCATTTTTAATCCAGTAAATGAATTCTTAACTAAAATAGTTAAATTTTTAAACAAAAATAACACTTTTCTACCAAAAAAGGATGAATTTCTAAAAAAGAATAATTTTGACGCAAAAAAACAATAAAATTGTCAACAAAATTGTTAAATGTTAAAATGAAAAAAATTTTAAACAAAAATTATAGTTAAATTTTCAGCATAAGAAAATGTTTTTTTTAACTAAAAAAATCGAATTTTGAACAAAAAAGTTAAAGTATTATCCAAAAAATGAATTTAAAAAAAAAAACAATTTTTAGAAAATTTCAACAAAATTGTTAAATTTTTAAGTTTAAAAATAAATATTGAAATTTAAACCAAAGTATTTAATAAAAATTGCAATAGTAAATTTTCAGATAAAAATTGAATTTCCTGCAAAATAGTTTTATTTTTCATGGAAGAAATGAATTTTCAACTAAAAAATATCAATTTTTAAGTTTTTGTATTATTTGAAAGGCATAGTATTGTTTATAGTATTTTACTAACAAATGGAGATTTTTTTTTATTGCATTCCTGAATTTGTTCGTGTTTCCGAGTACTGTAAAACGCCGTGCATAGAATTTTAAAATCTTAAAAAATAGTCCTAAATATTTTGAAAACGTGCTCAGTTTTTGCATGTTTATCCAAATTGGCTGGTTTACGAACTCGTTCTTTTTTTTGGCATACTACAGACTACAAACAGACAGACAGTTAACTTCGTAAAAATAATCTTTTCTGACTCAGGAGTTCTCAAAGCGTCGAGATTTGATGAAAACCGACAAAGTGAAATTTTACATAAAACCAATTCCTTCTCATTAGGATGGGGATGTAAAAATTTTACTTGTAAGTCAAATTGTCAAATTATTAAGTTTTTGCAAATAAAAATTGAATACCTATTATTCTCAGGAAAAAATTCAAGTGAGTTGAAGAAATATTAAGAACTTTTAAGAAAATGCAACTTTAATTAAAAATTTGAAGTGATTTCAAATTATTTAAAAGAAGTTTCTACGTGTACCGACAAAATCCGGCTATTTGTACAAAAATTTTGGTGTAAATAGTCCACGGTCTAACTTAAAGTCAAACATAGATGTTGGCAGATGTAGAACAAAAAATTTAGAAGCTTTTTAAGAATACTGAAATCTTTGAGAAGAGTAGAAAACATTTTACAGAAAAATTGAAAATGATTCTTTATTTTAAACAATTAATTTAAAGTGAATATTTAAAAAGATCTTTCAGGACTTTGGAATAAAATCTTAAAGCATTTTTCGGATTTTTAAACTATTTAAAAATAAAATAACTTTTGATTTAAGAAGTATTCAGTTTAGAGAACAAATTTCATCAACCTATTTTAAAAATTTATATTTTCCATTTGGCTGTTTAACTGCATTAAATTTTAAATTTTTTGGTTGAAAAGTCTTAGTAACTTCCATTTTACACGTGAAAATTACTGAGCGTTTAAATAAAACATTTTCAATTAAAAAAAAATTAAAACCATAGTTTTAAAAGTTTAAAATTCAAGAGTTCCACTTTTAGTATGCTGAATTCGGGATTTCAAGAACGAAATAAATTTGTGTAGCAGGTGGGGAGCAGCTAGATCGTCATTCGTGAAGTCGGGAGACCTCGGACTCCTGCTCGTGCATTTTCGGTTTAACACGAGGCTGGTCTGCGCAGCATGTAACAGAGCCGACTCACCGGCACGTTATGTTTGCATGTATTTCTCCCAGATGGGAAAGTGGTGGGGACCGAAAAATCCCACTTTCTAAAGACACTGGGTCTCTGGCAGGTTGTCAACAACCTCTATGAGCTCGCTGATATTCGTTTCAAAATATCCAACATTTTTTTAATAATTTTTCCATTGAACCACTTTTATTTTGCTATTTCCATTATATCTTGGCTGCAAGGTGCTTTAAAGAAATATTCCTTCCTAGACGAAGCATCGGGCGTCCATTACAGTTTTTTCTCCTTTAGTAGAATCCAATCTGAATGTTGTGGCAAAAATATCCTCATGAAGGAATCTTCGCGGACCACAACCATTACAAAAATTCACTGAAGAAAGAGCAATTATGAAAATATCAAAACGTTTAGCTTTAAATTCCCAAAAAGGAGTTGAATTAGTCGCGGTAAATGGCTCGGACTAAGCGACCTCTATCAACGTTTTGGAAAAACTTATTTTTCAGAGGATCATTTTTCGATAATACTTCAGTCACGTTTCCAACACGGTTAATTATGCGTACTTTTACTCTATCATAGTATATAGGTTTAAAACTGTCTCCATAAGAAATTTCAACATTTGGTTTAGCAATCGCTAATGGAGATAATTTGAAATAATCATCTGCGATCATTCCAAGGACGTACTCCTGATTCCTATCAGTGAGTACGTAAAAATCTTTGTCATATGGTAAATGGTAAACTTCACCTGGATTCAAAAAACTTTCATAATGTGACACAACTTTAAGTTCAATGGGAGGACCCTCAATTGCAATCACTTTCTTCTTAAATAATCTGAACTTCAATTCTGAAAAAATAGGCCAAGAATTATTTATTGCATCACCTATTAAACTATTGTAATAATTAGAAAATAAATTTTGTGATTTGAAACCGTTGCATGTCATCTTTATTATCGACTTCAAATCACTTTAGGTTATAAAGATGAGCTTTCTCGGAACCAAGAAATAGCATTTTCAACAAACACATTAACTTTTCTCAAAATTTTTACAATTTGAACTAAACAAAGAAGACGAAGTTAGTGACAAGGAAATTTTTTTGTTCATGAAATATAATTTTCGAACTATTTTGAAAAGCCACGAATTATATTCCTGAAAAAGGTCAAATAAAAGAAAATTTAAAAAACGTGAGTTTGGCTTTTCTGGTAACATTGATTTTTTATATTTTCAAACAAATCGTCGCCATTATGTTAATATTGAACTTTTTAAAAAGATTTTTAGCTGATTTAAAAAGAAAATAGTAAGACCCGTTAGTGTGTTAAGAGTGTTTAATTCGGTATTTTACTCTTGACATTATTCTACGTATTTTTCACTAGTCATTATTATTCTTTTTGATTTTTGTCTCGTATCAGGGCTCGTCTTAAATATAATTTATCGTTTGATGTGAATTTAAGAAGAAAAAAAATGACATGCGCAAAATTAGAAATAAGGTGTGGAATTTAATATTGAAAAATTTGAAATATTAAGAAAATTGTACCTATTTTAAACATAATTTTATGATTTTTCCTTCTATTATGAAATCATAAACAAAATTAAAAAATGTTTAAAAATAATTTTAGTTTTCGCTTATTTTAATCATTTTTCTCTGGTATCATGTAAACTTTAATGATTAATGAACAAGTTACTATAAAATAAAACCAGATTTTATCAGGAAAATGTTGCTTTATGTGCACCTCTGAGAAATAAAATCATAAAAAATTAATACGTTTCATCGATTTAAAACAAAATAATTATATTTTATTCCAATAATTTGTTTTTAGAGTAATAAAGTTTTCGAAGTTTAAGAATTTTAGTTCAAATAAATATTTTTTGCAGAAAATCGGGTTTCGGAAAAAAGTTAGGTTTAAAAGATGATTGAAAACATTTAACCATTTTTTGTGTTTAAAATTAATATTTTTATTTATATTTATATATTTATATATTTATATTTTTTAAAGCAACAAAGTAATTTTAGCTATAACATTAATATATTAAACTTTTTAATGAATATGTAGAAATAATAAATTACCTCAGAAAAACACTTTTGTTAAAGAACACAGTATCTCAAAAAACTCCACAAGTAACACAAAAAAAGCTGCATACTTTTTTTATTCGTTATTTTAAAGTAAAAGAAAGAAGTAGCTTCAAACCACTAATGCTGAAAATTTGCATTCATAAACTTTTATCATTTATATAAGATATTTTCGTCACTTTTCTTTTCTATTATTTCAGATAATCAGTATCTACTATGTAATATTGTAAAATTGTATTATAATTTATTTTATACATGGCACTGTATTTAGTTTAGTTATAGTTTTAATTTTCTTGAATAATATGCACTTGCTCTATTTTATGTAATCAAATTGGTTGGATTTAGTTGTTGATGACTGATATTTTATTACACAATTGATCGAAGAAATTCCAAGCACATGGAGATAGATCGGGAGGGAAAAAATCTTTTGAATCTGTCAGGAGAGGGAGGGTGGTTTATCTGCAGTGGAAATATAAGTGAAGATAAAGAAGGGGAAGTGAAGGTAATAGTTAAAGAGTATACTGTGATAGATTATATTCTAGCAGCAGCAAGAATAAGGAAGATAATGGATACAGTTGAAGGCTTAGGATGGAAACGATGTGGCGAAAAAAAAGAAAGAACTGTTAAAAGAAAAGCAAAAATGGGTAGATGGGGGGAGGATAAATTGAGAGAATTCAAAGAAAAAATGGAGAACAAAGATATTAGAGTTTAGGAAGGGGAAGACGTGGGCATGCGCTTTAAGAACATAATAGAACAAACAGAGAGTATAAAAGAAGAGAAAAGGCCAGGTGAAGAGAAGGAGTGAATGAAGAGGGGATGGTGGGATGCAGATTCTAAGCAAAGTAAAGATACAATAAAAGAAAATGTACAAAAGTGGAGAAATGGGAAGATAGGGAAACAGGAATATAATAGGAGAAAGAGAGAACATGAAAGATTGTTAAGTGATAAAAGACAGTTAGAGAAAAGTCGGTATATGGAAGAGGTCGAAAAAGCCATCAGGGAACAAAAGGAATGGGTGGCGATCAATAGAGAACGAAGGGAATGAGAGGTGATCAATAGGGAACGAGGAGGAAGGTTGGGAGAAGTGGGAAATAAGGTATTAGGTTATAAGAGGAAGGCAATAGAAGGGGAAGATGACAGTTATAAGGGGTTAAGTAGGGAAGAAGCAAATTGACTGATAGCGAGGCTTAAAAGAAACAAGACAACAGGAGAGGACGATATTGAGAAAGAGGCTTTAAAGTTTGGAGGGGAAGGGTTGATAAAGTAAATCTAAGAGGTACGCAACAAGGTTTTGAGAGGAGTAGAATGGCCTTAGGAGTGGAGATCAGGGTTATAGGTACCGATACTTAGGAAAAAAGATAGCAAGAAGGTGGAGGAGTATAGAGGAATCACGCTTATGTCGATGAACTATAAAAAGTGTATAACGGAGATACTCAGAATGAGATTAGAAAGGCCGGTTCAAGAGAAAGAGATCATTTTACACAGTTAGACGGGCTTTAGAAAAGGGATCGGGTAAGTTGACAACATCTACGTACTGAATTATTTAGTAAATAGAAACTTAGGGAGGAAGAAAGGATAACTAGTCGCCTTATTTATAGATTTTAAAGCGTTTGACTCCGTAAGGAGAAAGGTGTTATAACAGCTTTTTAAAGAGACGGGGGTGGATAAAGGGTTCGTCTAGAGGTTATAGAAGATATTCAAAGAGACTAAGATAAGGTTTTGTTTTTAAACAAAGGCGGCAGGTTTTTTGGAGTGAAAGGAAGCTCAGGCAAGGGTGACCACTGAGTCCACTACTATTCAGTCTCTTGTTGGCAGATCTAAAGAATAAACTAGAGAAGAAAAGAAATGAGGGAATGGTTCTGAGAAATAGCAAGTTACAGTCCTTAGCGCATGCATCACAATAAGAGTGTTTGAGTATATGTGAGAATTGAAGACCTAACGGCAAATGTATATAAGATAAAGATAATGTGTTTCAGGAAGAGTAGGACAAAAGGAGAATGAGAAAGAAAGCTGTACGGGAAGAAAGTCGAACAGATCATGGAATTTAGGTCCCTAGGCTTCGGTTGTGAGTCGAAAGGCCGGGTTGAAATAGAGCGACGGAGAAGAATAGAATGTGCGAGTAAGGTAATGGGCAGGAGTCGGGTATAAGGAAGAGAAGGTTTAAGGATGACTGCGAGATGAGACTGTGGATGTTTGATGCGTTAGTGTGGTCAGTCCTGAGTTACGGAGTGGTGATCTAGGGACGGAAGGAGCCCGAGAGGATGGAAAGTATGCAAGAGAGATTCTTGAGATGAGTTAAAGGAGTGCGCTAGACCTGTCCAGGATGTGGGAGGAATTAGGTACAGACAAAATGGTTATTAGACAAATGAAAAG
This sequence comes from Druon quercuslanigerum, assembly GCA_010014905.2. Taxonomy (NCBI): domain Eukaryota; kingdom Metazoa; phylum Arthropoda; class Insecta; order Hymenoptera; family Cynipidae; genus Druon; species Druon quercuslanigerum. Next base: position 8,062 of record JAAAKG020060811.1, on the reverse strand, counting down.
ACCACGGAACTTTGAGGAGAAGCTAAAGAGGGGACAGGGAAGCAGTAGAGCTCAAGCGCATACGGGAGGTAGTAAATAAAAAGAATAGGGGTAACACAAAAGGATCAAGATGGGAGAAGGAGAGACAACAGAGGAGGACAGCATGCGATATAAGAGTAGACGTCAGAATATTTAAGAAAGGTAAAAAGGAAGGGTAAATGGAACCACGTTATACGATTTAGAATGGGAAAATGAATGAGAGAGTGCAGGTACTAGACGTATAAAGACTGGAAGAAATGAGAGAAAGAGGCATGTAGTAGGGAAAGGCCAAACGCGCAGTACTATTCAAGAAAAACAAAGTTAAGAAAACGTGAATGCATGTTAACGGAAATGTTAACAGGAAACCGAAGCATACTAAATAATAGATCTAAAAAACGGTCGCAAAGCCAAAAAGCCAAAAAAAGAATACATTTTGAAATTAATAATAAACTTTAAATTATAAATATTATTGTATTTACCAACAGGATTAGTGTTAATCACTAAAGTGAAATACAGAATAAAAATCACTATCTTCATTCTCTTTAAAAAAAATAAAGCCCACTTTTCAAGTAATACAATTTTAACTAATGAATATTTCCTAGATCTTTCTAGCGTATCTTACTAGCGCCTAATTATTTGCCCTTCTAAATTGTTTGTCTTAGATAGCTCTGTTTTTTCTGCATACTAATCGCCTAAGTTCTCCAAAGTCATGATACAGTTGTGTACAATTTACAGGTACAAAAACGTGTTTTCACGATTAAAAAAAAACATTATTAAAAAAACAGCAGGAAATTGAAAAATCGTAGCGCAGAACAAATTCAATCACAAGGATGAAAATAAAAAATTTAATTATAATTAAAGCAAAAATTAAAATGAATAATGAGAAAAAAAGACGAAGACATCTGTAAAAACAGTGCATACAAAGAGATAAAAATGATATGAAGATTGCTGAAATAAAAAAAATTAGGTACTTCCAAATGCCCACACAATCAAAATTCAAAAATGATTAAATGGAATTTCTGGTACCAAAACCCCAATAATAAGTGAAAAATACATTATGTGATCCATCAAAACCAAAAACATATTATTAATTTTATTATTTTTTAATATAAATGGATATTTTTTAAGCTATCTAGATTTGCGATTAGTAGGACTAGGAAAATCCAATAGAGTTTATGAAAATAAAATGAAACAATTTACTTGCCTAATTTAAATCATTAAATTAAATCAATTAATATTAAAAGTAGGTTTTAGAAGTTTCATGTTTGCAGTTCAATTGATTATTTATTCCTAAAATGTTGTTTAAAGTAATTTATAGCAACCTGCAATTCTAAGTTCCAATTTTTTGAACTGCTTAGTATAGTATTTTAATAATAAATCATGAATTTAATTTTTTAATAAAATTAGCAAGTATAAAATAAAATTTGATATTATAGAATAATATTGAATATTAGAAATAATAATAAGATTAGTATTATTTGTTTAACAATTTTATTTACTAAAAAATCTTTTTTTAATAATATTTTAACTAGTTTATTGAAAAGTCGTCTCCTGGCTTCGAAAATTTATCTTTTTAATTTTTTTAAATTAATTTATTAACAATTTAAATTTTTTTTTTAAATTTTATTTTTGTTGATTTTTTTTTTATTAATTCGACTGTTTTCAAAGTTTAAATAAAATATTTTTTAGTTGAATTATCAACTATTATATTTTTTGATGAGAATTTACCTCTTCCAGATTAAAAACTCCACTACGCGGGTAAAAGTTGTATTACTTTGTACAAAATTCATCATTTTACTTAAAAGTTCCACTCTTTGGTTCTAAATTAACTTTTTTGTTGAAAATTTATATCTGAAGATTTAAAAATATAACTATTTTGTGGAAAATTCTTGTTTTTGAATTTGAAAATTACAAGTCATCTCTTTTGGTACAAATGTTATCTTTTTTGCTTACAAATCAAACTGTTTAGGTGAAATTTCGTTTTTTTTTGTTTTGATTAATTCAACTGTTTTTATGTTGTAAAAAAAATTTTATTGCTCAAAATATCAACTATTATATTTTTTATAAGAAATAATCTTTTTTGTAGAATATTAGTCTATTTGATTTTAAAATTGAACAATGCATGACGTTGAATTAATTTAAAACCAAACACAACGAATTTTCAATGAAGATGTTGAAGCCACAACCTGAATAAATTCATGTTCGACCAAATACTTGCATTTTTGCTCAAGAAAAATTCAATTTATAATGAAAATAAAAAATTTTCGAACCAAGAACTCGGATTTTTTAGTACAAAAGGAAATTTTGTTTGACAAAACTGTCGAATTTTAAGTCAAATAGACGAAATTTCTAGAAAACAGTTAAATTTTCTGACCTTGTCAGATTAATTTTTAACAAAAATATTTCATTCTTAAAAAATACTAGTTTTCTAAAGAGAATTATTCACTTTTTAACAGAATGATAAAATTTTTGAACAAAAAATATTTGAAATTCTTTGAACACTTTTTCTAATTTATGTATTAATTTTAACAAGCACGAATTTGCATCAAAAATATAATACTAGACTTATCTCCCAAAAAGAATTAATTTTTATGGCAAAAAGATAAGCTTTCTTCCAAGCAGTTATCTTTTTAACTTGATAAATATGTTGGGTAAACTGAATTTTACAATGTGGCAATAGAATAAGGAAAAAGTTCTTAAAATTCTTGGAATATATTGCAATTTTTCCATATGAAATATTTGTATAAAAAATTTAGGTTAGTTTAAAAGATATTTAGAAGTTTTAGGATGAATAAAAAATAAATAAAACTTCTAAAGGTTTTTTTCAAAATTTTGTAAGGTTTCACTAAATTGAAAAAGTACATACATGATAACTGTTTATACAGTATGTGCTTGTAGAATAAAAAAGTAATTTAGAATGAAAAATTTAACTACACTCTAGCTCTAAAGATACGAGCTCCGAAGAAGTGAGTGCTGCAAAGATACGAGCGTCCCGTCTCTAAAGGAGCGAACGGAATTTTTTCCCTCTCCGTCTATCCTATTTGAGAGTCAGGCGCGCGCGTGTGCATCCTGCCTTAAATTCAACGTGCGCCTGCGCGTAGTAGAGCTGTGTATGCTCTCACGTATTACCCTCGAAATTTGAACGTTCCAGGAGTAGGAACCCCTTTTGCGGCCGTATCTTAGGAGTCTCGAATACACGAAATTATGGTATCTTTGGAGTCAGAGTGTAATTCCCTGTATTAAAACCGGGTAACACGGCATTAATTATACGTGATCCACTGGCATGATAAAAGAAGTTCTTATTCAGCATATTTTACTTCAATATTAGGACAGTCACGTTAGAAATCTTCCCATTTATCTGTACTTTCCCGCTTTTCGCGAGACTGCCGGGCGCGTTCTGGTGTGCAAAAGTGCAAAATAAAGCCCGAGCCCTTGGTGTTAAACTAGGGGTTTCGAAGATATCAGAAAGAGTGCAATCCTCATCGAGTAGAGTCCTGCAGTAGATGGAAGGTTTAGGCTCTCTCTTGTGATAAGGGAGGCTGTCGGTACAGGAAATTGCATGGACGAGATAGCTTTAAGCAGAGAGGCTAGTGCCCTGGACCTGATTATAATAACGGATGTTGAGAAGGTGATAGAAACACTTGGAAATCACTCAGGTGATCAAGGAACCGTTAACGTGACTTGCTAGCAATCTGAACTGATCCAAACAGAACCAAATAATGTTTGAGGTGCGGCAAGAAAAAATATCAATCTCAGAGTGCTTCAGCTTCCCTAAGTGCTTTCTCTGTCTATCTAAAGATGAAACACTCTGGATTGATTATCTTGCAGACCCTCAGAGAGAAAGCGGTAACCAGTTACACCCAGTAATGATGACGTATGCCGACGAACCCATTGCGCGATATCATCCCGCTTTTTAGGTTGGCTTGTTCATCATGGTTGGAGCTGAGAGGAAGAAAAGCAGGTTGGTCGAAACAGATTTTGTCGACGTAAGGTGTAAAAGGTGTAAAAGGTGCTGGGCATCCATTCGGTAGGAATGCGACATTACTAAGCCTGAGATTTACCTTAGCTGTTCCATTGCGCATAAGGGTTTCAGTATCTAAATCGCGGATAAGATAATTCCGTTTGGCAACCAGTAGTGGATAAAAATGCTGATCGTCATAGAGGTATCTTCTAAGGACTTACTGGTAATTCTTGCCACTGACTACTTGGTGAACTAGGTCTGCTGATATAGTGTGGACATGACTCGTATCAAAATAACTTAATTAATGGGCAACAATACGACGCTTAAAATAAAAAGCCTTAACTGCAAACACTTTATTATTAAAAAATTAGAACAATATCGAAATGCTGAACATCATTCTGATCAGCAACTTTAAATAACTTCTGATCAAAATGAAAATTTTTGAACCATGAATAGTAAAAAATCTGCATTGCTTAATATATTTGGAACGAAAATTGCCTGAAAACTTTTCATGGCTAAATATAAATACCAATACAAACAATTTGAGCAGATTTAATAGAAAGCATTGAAATTGGCAGTGATTATGCGTGTTCCACTAACTTTATGAAAGAACTTATTGTTGAATGAATCCTTTGGCGATATTATTTTACTCACGTTGGCATTCAAGCCATTAATTTTCACTTTAACTCTGTCATAATGAATAGGGTTCCATCTATCTAAATCGGAAATGCGATAATTCTCTTTAGCAACCAGTAATGGATTTAGATGAAAATCTTGAAGAACGAGTATTCCAACGATGTATTGGTGATACTTATCAGTTACTGCTCGGATAATTATGTCTGGGGGTAAGGGATAAACAACACCTCGCCTAAAATAACTTTCGTACAGTGAAACACCATGAACTTGAATAGTAGGATTATCAACTGGAACCACTTGAGTCTTAGATAATGACCACACCAATTCTGCAAAACGGAAGTAAAGTTTGGAAATTGTTAATCGTATTGTCTGTTAACAATTTACATAAATTCAAAGTAAATACTAGTATACGAAACTGCTGCACATATGGAATTTTGTTTGACAAACTTCATCTAATCTTAGAGCCAAATAGTTCTCAAACTATAAATACCAAATAACTTCAGACGAGAATGATAAAATTTCTCGGATCTATAATTCACTTTTGTACAACCTTATTTTTATCTATCCAGTGGCAGTTGTTTTAATTTTTATGAAATTCATAGATTAGTGCAAATTGACTTAATAGTTTTCACCAAGTACTTGTACTTAAAGCTTTTGTTTGGGACAATTTATATTTACCTATATCAATAATCCGAAATTTTGTCCATTTCAGTTTCTAATATTATAGAATATGATTTCTAGGTAATAAACGATTTTTTAAAGATATTTTTAATTTTAAAAACGCCTAAGCGTCCCACTTTATTTTTCTTAGTCAATTTAACAAGTAGGTATACAATAAATAATAGATACTAAATTACACATTGTATTATAATTACCAACAGGTTCCGAGAACATTGTTAGGATGGCAATCAGAATAAAAATTGCAGTCAACATTTACTTAAAAAAAGAAGCCTACTTATCAAGAATTTTGATAAGAGTGTAACTGAGGAATATTCTTGAAATTATTTTACTGTTACTGGCTCACTTTACCTTCTAAATTTTTCGTCTTTTATAGGTCGGTATCGCTGGACTGACATAGTATAGATGCTTCAGATTTATGACAGTTTTATGAAAAATTAAGACGGAACAACCCAAGCTACAAGAATACTTATAAAATGGATTCCGATTTACTTTTTTATTTTTTTGAGTCTCCTGAAAATTGGTTTTCCTTAACGGTTGTTTTTTTCTTGGCAGTATAGCAATTCGAGAATTGGAAATTTCGCAAAATTTATTCTGGATAAGAACAGAAACTAAAGCTTTATATTTCAGTTTTAAATCAAAAATAGTTGACAATAGCTAATTAAAGCGATTCTATAAGGCGGCCAAGTCAACTGTCCGAGGAGATCCAATTAAATACTCAAGATGAATAAATGGAACCTCTATTATGAGCAATTCAGCCTTGCGCGATGGTCGGGTCGACTGTCCAAGATTGTTGGGACAATTCATTTAGAAAATCCATTTAAATCCCTTGTTTTAACCTTATATAGATAATTAACTTAACCATCTAGAAGGTTGGCGTAAATTCGTTCCTCAAATATAGTCAGTCTGGGCATCTAGATGGGCAAACTCACCTTCGATTTTTTACTGTCAAGGTCATTCTATTTATAGAATTAGGTTTTCAATTGTAAAGATGTAGTGGATGTTCCTGATTTCTCACCAGCCTATTACAAAAACAGTGATGCAGGTGTAAAATAGACCCACGATGTAGAAAGACTTGGAAAAACTTTTCAGATAAATTATTATTTAAATGGTTCAAGGAAATCTTGGAGAGAACTCCTATTTTTAAAATCGGGAATCGAAAAAGCGGGAACTTCTACGTATAAACATGTTCTCAAGTCATAGGTCATGTGTGACTTCGCAGTTCAGCTTAAGGTCATTCAAATTTAAACAAGGTCCGACTTGGATTAACAAGTGGGCTCTGTATTTCTTCAGTCATTCGTGGAGTAACTATCAACGGATAATGAAAGGTGACCTTCAATTTAACCTTATTCCTAAAAGTCAAGGTAATTTCAAGGTCAACTTTGGGTTCTTTACGTTTAGCTTTACCCAAGAAATCAATTGCCTTTGTGGTGCTGGAGAGGCGAGGGAACAAACGTAACACCAGCGCCCTACAGAAATAGATTTGACTATGTGCTCATCGTTGTTGCTGTGTAACGCTAAACGTAGGGCATACAAAGCAGACCTTGAAATTAACTTGAAGGTCTAGTTCAAGATCAAGTTGAAAGACAACATTGGATTTCTCGTTAAAAGTTACTTAACACTCTTGCTTGAGTGGCAATGAAGTTGACAGTTGCAACAAGCATGAACTTAACCTGAAGAAATGCAGAGCCTTCGCGTTAACTCAAGTAGGGCCTTGCTTAACTTTCGGGAACTTCAGCAAACCTGAATTCGTACCTGAGCTATGACCTAAGTACATATTTAAACGTAAAATTTCCCGCTTTTTCGACTGTAGATTTAAAAAAATAGGGCTTTCAGTTTGAAAAGAATATTTGCCATTGAAAATCACGTCAAGGTCTAGTTCAAGATGAAATTGAAGGTCAACTTTCGATTTGTTGTTGACAGTTACTCCCATAATGACCTTGACTTAAGAAAAAAAAGAGCCGGAGCTTGTTTAAGTTTAAATGACCTTCAGCTGACTTTCAAAAGCAAACCCAACCTATGACCTGAATATATATTTAAACGTAAAATTTTAACGCTCTTTCGATTGCCGATGTCAAAAAAGAGGGTCCTATTCCAAAAACACAAAGTTTTGATATCTTGTTGAAAATTAATCCACAAATGGTCTTGACCCATTTTATTAATATTTTATCTGAAGAGTTAATTAGATGTTTCCGGACTTTTTTGACTCCCTAACTTGATGCACGATAAAAAAGAAAAGTAAGGAACTTTTAATTCTTTTTAATTTTTAAGGTACACTTAAATTCGTGTAAATTTACTCACCTTTACTGAAATTTTTTTTAATATTTGGAAGTATTTTAATTAATTCCCTGACATTATTAGGATCTGCAAAAGACTTAGAAGGATTTTACACTTTTTAGGTTATTTTAAAACAAAGCAAATAAATTTTTTATGGATCTCACTAATTTAATGGGATTTCGAAGGAATTATAATATTTGAGGGTATTATAAAAAATTGAAAGGCACTTCTAAGAGCCTAAAAATTTTTAACGGTTTTGAAATGATATCAAAGAACTTAAAATATTTCAGGAAATTAAAAAAGATTTCTAGAACTATTTTATTTGTTTCAGTAGTTTATAGGAATTTTAGAGAGCTTGAATTATATTATTTTTTTACCACCATTGATTGAATAAAATGATTCATAGTTTAAATAAAAGACTAGCCTTGTGAAAAAAACAAATACGAGTAATGTAAATCTTTTACACGGATTGACATAATTTGATATAACCAT
>JAAAKG020060800.1:0-17850 GCA_010014905.2 Druon quercuslanigerum | reverse complement strand
ACTACGGGCTAAAGTTTGATACCCCTTTTTACTAATGCCCCTACTTAGGGCGTCATTTTAAAAAGGGGTGTAAAACTAGAACTCGAGGTTTTTTTTGCCCGAGTTCAGAATTTGAATCGCTAACCTGAGCTGCGGCTACGGGCTTGAGTTTAATACGCCTCTTAATAATGCTCCTAACCAGGGCGTCATTTTAAGAGGACATTAAACGGGAAAGCACGGCTTTGCGCCCGATTTCCAAAAAGTTTGAAAGCCACCCTCAGCTTCGGCTACGGGCGTAAAGTTTAGAACCTTTTTAATAATGCCCCTATTCAGGGCGTCATTTTAACAGGGTATTGGATTGGGAAAGCTCAGTAGGATTGATCCCCGATGAATTAGAATCGCCACCTTTAGGATCATATCAAAATTCAGGTAAATTTGAAAGTAGGACTATTAAAAATTAGGAGAGCTTGAAAGAACTGGACAAATGTTTAGTTTAAAAAGCTATTTAAGAAGGTGCTTTTCAAGTTTTATTTATTTTTTGATAATTTGGCACCCCCAGAAATTATTTTTTTAAAAGAAAATAACGCCTGATTTTGGTCAATATTAAATAATATATGTTTAAGCTTTGCTGAAGATCATTTTTGTTCAATGTGCTTGCTCCGGAATAAATTGACTCTTTTTGTTTCCGATTTCGTTCTGTCACTCCTGGATCGTGTTTTTCATCGTAAACATTGAAATCTGGGTTTGTTACGTTTATAAAATCATAATTAAATATCGCTCAGGATAATTTTCTGTGCAAAATATTGCTATATAAAGAATATATGTCAAACTACAGAACGCATTTCTTTGTCGGAAGATAGTCAGACTTAAATTGTACTATAGTAAAAAAGACTGGAAAAAATTAGACGTAAACGAAATCTTGTAAGGAAAACAAAACTTGGTCGACCTATAAATATTTATTTTATTCCCCGAAAGATTAAAAAAACATCTCTTTGGAACACTTTTATTGCAACAATTTTATTTAAGAAAAATATTGTTTATAAAAAGAAAGATAGTATAGGTTTGATCAACGAGATTTGGAGGAAATCTTTCAAGGAATAAAATTATTGTCTCGGAAGTTAAACCCCAAAAATTAATATTTCAATGAAATGAAAGTTGTGTTAAATATTGAGCTAGACTAGCGACTGGGAAGAAATCGGCCAATGAAAGTAAATTAGCAATTGAACTGCAGTTTGAGTATTAAAAATTGCACAGTGATTGATTTCACAAGACGATTCTGGATCTATTTAAAAAGATATAATTGACATATTTTAACGTCAAAATTTGAACTAATTTAATTTGGATGCTTTAGTAGTGACACAAATGTAAACGTCCGATTGCGTCTTCATAAAAAATGTTTAATTTAAAAATCACTTCAAATAAATAGATTCTTAAATAAACGTATTATTCACTTTTAAAATCTTATTGGAGTATTATTTCAGTATAAAATATTTATTCTTTAACATATTCAATTCGGAAATTAAAAAAATAAACATAACAATTTTCAATAGCAAACAATTCGAAAATAAATTGTCACAATTTCAGAGTGATCAATTTAAACTTTGAATGAACAAAAAAGTTTGACGCTTCTCAAGAATTTTAAATTATTAAAAAAAAATTTTCAAGATTTTTGGGAAGATTTAAAATGGTTTTTTATTTCGAAAAAGTACATAACTCAAAGAGAATGTTTAAAAACATTTCGAAACTTTTCAAAATATTTACAAATTTGGATAAAAATCTGGAAGCTCTTGAAACATTTTTTAATGAAGGATTTTACAAAAATGTTAGGAATTGAAAAATTTAAAAAAAAATTGCTACTTTTTATGATTTCGACATTAAATGTTGACTTTTTATTTTGAAAAATGACATAATTTTAAGAGGGCGTATAAAAATATGGGACCGCTGAAAAAATTTCGAAAGATATTTCGAGAATTTTATTATTTGACTATTTTGCAGCTCATGAATTCTTCCTGACACAAAATTTCCGAATTATAAAATATCAGGACTAGATATCTCCCTGAATTAAACAATTGAAAAAATAGTTTATTATCGAATATTTTTTTAGTAGAATAATAAAATATTTATATCAAAGAAAAAACTTTTGCTATGTTTAATGTTTTACTAGATTATTGTTTGAATTTTAAATAACAATAATTGAACAAATGTATTTTTGGATAAAAAATTTTGTTTAAAGATGTGAATTATATTTTTGTAAATTACAAAAAACGTTCGCAAAAATGAAATTGATAATTTAAAAAAATAAATAAAAAGAAAATTCACGCTAAATCAGTGCTGAATTGAATACTGCAAAGTTTGTTTAGTTTTTTATACCATTATTGTTATTTTAAATTAAAACAATATTTTCAAAGAAAATAAACATTGAAAAAAGTTTCTATAATAAAAATATTTGAGTATCGTATTTTCAATAAATAAATAATATTAATTAAAAAAACTATTTTCCCAATTTCTACAACTCGGGAATTTTTTAGTTTGTAAATTTTATAATTGGACAGCGATTGTTCAGCTTGGAATTTTCAAATTCGATAATATTGTAAACTGTCCCGAATTTTATTATTCTGGAATTTTTAAATCGTGATTTTCAGATTTCTGCATTGTACAATTTCGGGAAATTTACAGTGTGAGGAATTTTCTTATTCCGGATTTTTCAGCCGTGCGGGTCTGCAGAAGTATCATTCTCTATGTAACTTCGTGAATGGCCGCTAATTTATATTTTAAATTTTATACCATATAACGTGCATAAATATTTCGAGTAAGCTGTATCATTTATAATAGTTTAAAGTGTTAGTGCTAGTTTTGTGCTTCATGCAAACACAGCACATTTTCGATTCGAAGTAGCACTCGACGCAGAACTCTGGAAAGGATGCCGCGTCTAGTTGTTTTCAGAGCAAATACGTGCGACGTTTGTTTCCGTTTTAAAAATGAGTTCTTCAATATCTACACGAATGGAACCTCTAGGGAAGGAAAACTGCGATACGTGGAAGCTGCAAATGCAAGCTTTGCTTGTTAAAAATGATGCGTGGGGTTACGTGTCTGGCACGAAATCCGAAACAGCCGATGATTTAGCGAATCAGATTTAATATGGTCAATTTCTCCATCAGAGCTCAAGCAAGTTAAAAATTGGGTTAAGTCCCGAGAATTTTGGCTCAAACTGCAGTCCATATATTAATCGATAGGGTCGACAAGGAAGGTGACATTACTTAAGAAGGTTCCTCTCCAAAAGATGGCGGAGAAACAGGACGTGCGAGATCATCTCCGCAGATTCTTTGATGCTGTAGACAAGCTCGAGGAAATGGATGCAAAAATACATGAAGATTTATTAACAATCATGCTCCTTTATAGCTTGCACGCGAGTTTTTAAAACTTTAGATGCGCAATAGAGTCACGGGAAATTTGTCGACACCAGAAGTGCTAAAAGTGAAAGTGCTCGAAGAATTTGACGCCAGAAAAAGCAAAATCTGAGAAAACACTCAAAATGCTATGTAAGCGAATACTAAGGGTAGAGGGAGCTTATACAAAAAGTTTAATAAATCGAAAGGACAATTAGGCAATCGTGAAAGTGGAAAATCTTATAAAGAACCTTGCAACCTAAAATGCTTCTGATGCAAAAAGGTCGTCCATGCAGCAAAAGAGTGCGACTCGCAGCGTCAGACTACCGAAAAGAAAGCTGGTAAGACAGAAGAACTATGCTATCTAGTTACCCAAGAAACTTCAGTCGCTAAGGCAGAAAATCTAGATCATGATGTTATCAACGAGGAATCGGCAGGTAAAATAGAATATCTGCAGAACCCAATGATCAACGAGGGATCGGTCGATAAAAGAGAATATCTGCACAACTCAGTCACCAATGATGAAACAATTGGTAAGATAAAACAGCGCACTTACCTGGCCACCACTGTAGATTAATCAGCCGACTAAGGGGCGCTGAGAGTAGGGGTAAGTGAAAAAAATATCGTTCTTGGACAGTGGTTGCACATCGCATATGTGCAATAGCAAGGTGAAGCAATTGTGTTCGATTCTAATGGAAATAAACCAATTTTCGCGAATAGAATCAATGGTCTTTACTATGTTGCAGAACAGACCGAAGACGCAGCCTTAGCGACGACAGGCTCCCAGAAATCAGATTTAGAGATCTGGCATCAACGACTAGTCTATCTCAACGAGACAGACATGAAGAAGCTCATCGCGGAAGAGGCTGCAACGGGGATGCGGATCAACACAGATGGCCAACTTCCAACTTGCGAAACGTACCTAAAAGGAAAATCAACTAGCGCTCCATATCCACAGAAAAGTGAACACAGTGCCGAGATACTGAACGTAGTTCACACTGACTTTTGCGGCCCTTTGCGAATGAATCCCATGAGCGGGTCAAAATACTTCGTCACTTTTATTGACGTCTACACAGGGTGGCGAAAAGTCCGTTTTAGTAAAAAATAAAAGTGGCGCTTTACCCACTTTCCAAAAATATAGGGCACTCCTCGAGAATCAAACCGAAAAGAAAATTAAATTCGTGTACTACGACAATGAAGGAGAATACTGCAGAAAGGAATTCAACGACTTCTTTAAAGGATCTGGAATAAAGAGGAGGCTGAATGCAACCTATAAACCGCAACAGAATGGTGTGGCGGAAAGTCGTAATCGCACTCTGGTCGAGATGGCCAGGTGCATGCTAAATGAAGCAAATCTCTCCATTATTCTGGACAGAGGCGATTAGGTGAGCGAACCACATTCGAAATCGTTGTCCGTCTAGCAGCTTGCTAGGCAGAATTTCCTTCGAAATGTGGACGGATAAGAAAGTGAATATCTCTTACTTGAGAACATTTGGCTGTCAAGTATTTACGTTGAACAATGCTCCGAACAAGGGGAAGATTGACCCTCGCTCTCAACAATGTATTTTGACAGGTTATTACAAAGATTCTAAAGCCTACCGAGTGTGGATACCAGCTGAATGGAAAATCCATGTCACTGGCAATGTAGCCTTTTTATACGGATTAGATAGGAACGGAGAGTATCAGGACTTCACACCTGAAGATTTCTGGTTGAAAAACACAGCCGAGACAGATCTAGCGAAAGCATCTTCTCTGGAGATACAACTCTATCCTGGAGAAAAAAGCAACGAGGAAGGAGAATTAGAACCCCCTCGTGTACTCAGCGTTCAATCAGAAGATGAGGAGGAAGGGGGTGATGAAGAGAATTCTTCCTCACTTACTTGTGAGGCAACCGTTACCCGCCAGAAGAGTTCAATGTGGCCCCAGCTACGTCTGAACCGGTCTCAGGGGAAGACCTAAGAAGGTGTTTTACCAGGCTCATAGGAGATTCATCGCGGCAGACATTGTTACTGGGAAAAAGTTCGCCGGATTGGCTGAAATATCATTTGAAAACGCATTATCTGGAGATAGTGCAGAAGAATGGAGGAAAGCTATCTGCGACAAGATCAAACCGCTACTTGAAATAGAAACATTTAAGGTATTTGATCGCCCAACTGATCGAAACGTGATCGTCCGCCGCATGCAACTGCGAAACAAATTCGATGTGGACGGTAAGCTGGAAAAACGAAAGGCTCGTCTCGAAGCAAAGGGATACACTTAACGTCCTGGAGTTGACTTCAATGAAACGTTCGCGCCGGTATCTCGCCTGAGCTCAATAAGAACAGCAATGGCCGTAGCAGTCGAGCACGATATGCTCATACATCAACTGGACGAAACGACCGTGTACCTCAACAGAAGACTAGAAGAGGAAATATTGATGGAGATATAGGATTTCTTAGAAAAAGTTCTACAGGATATTATTCACTGCAATGAAGTCAAAAGCTACACGTCTCGAGAGATTTTGAAAAGGCTTCAAGAAATCCAAGAGGGAGACAAAGTTTTTTTTGTTAAAAAAAGGCTCTTTATGGATTGAAGCAAGCTGACCGACAGGGGCACAAGACCCTGTACCTTAAACTTAGTAATCTAGGAATGACACCCCTTCAGTCAGAACCGTGCGTCTATATAGCAAAATCAGGTGAAAACATAATGATTGTTCTCCTCTACGTCGACGACATGGTAATTGTATCAAAGAACTTAGGATGGACATAAAAATTGAAATCTGGCTTGTCGAAGAAATACACTTCAAAGGATCTCCGTCAAATTCGGAACTGCCTGGGGTTGGAATTCAACCAAAATCAAGAAGGTCTTCTGATAAGTTAAAAAATATATACTGAGAATCTTCTCGACCGCTTTGGGATGATGAATTCAAAGTCCATACAAAATCCATTGGACATAAATATCAACCTAATGAAACCGGAATTAAGCTCAACCAAAGACTTGAAGTTGTACCCATTTTATGAAGTAATAGGTTCATTAATGTACCTAGCCGCCGCAACGCGTCCAGAAATTGCGTAGGCCGTCAACTTTTTGAGTCATTTCAACACTGCTACAAAAAAGAACACTGGGTCACTGGCAAAAGGGGTTTCGGTACCTGAAGGGAACATCAAACAACGGAATCAAGTACTTTAAAAGCGAAATAGAGTTAGACGGCTACGTAGACGCAGACTGGGTATCGCGCATGGATGGTTGACGATCCTACACAGGATATGCCTTTATTCTCGCTGGAGCTTCTGTGAGCTGGGAATCTAAAAAACAGCGAACACTTGCGCTATCCGGCACCAAAGCCGAGTACATGGGCCTTTCAGAGGCATCCAAGGAAGCAATCTGCCTGCGCCGTTTTCTAGATGAGATCGGCTTGCCAATGAAAGGCCCAATAACGATCTTCAACGATAACCAGGCTGCACAGGAGTTAGATAGGAATCATGTTTTTCTTTCTAGGACAAAACACATAGACATAGAGAGATGCAAGAGTACCGATGAGCTGACAGCAGACATACTCACAAAGGTATTGGTAAGATACAAACAGGAACATAAATTGAGACTCGGTGTAAAGCCCAGCAACTAGAGCTTCAAGCCCAGTGATTAAGGGAAAGTGTTAGTGTTAATATTGCACTTCAAGCACACACAGCAATCACGGGCTTTCGCCTGTATAGTAGAGTGGGTCGAAAAATAAACTTTTTCGAATTCGACTTCGGCCCGGGGTGGGAAATTTTGTGTCTGTTGTCAGTATCATCTGTGAAAAATTTCATTTCGATCGGACAATATCTTTGGTTTCCACAACGGCGTCGAAAGTTGAGAAAAAGTGGTATAGCCCCTTAAGCTTAGGTAATTCCGAAATCACACTTCCTGTGCGCCATTTTTCGCCAAAAAATGTAAAACGAAGAAAAAGATCATAGAAGCACAGTAGATACCTTCATTAACTATATTTCGCCTTGGAACTGTTTCGTTCACTAGATCTAATTTAGTGCAAAAGTGCACATTTTCATAGAATTTACATGTAGTTCTTCGCCCTTCTTTCTAAAAAATAATTTTAGGAAGAAGACTCAGGATTCACCACGTGAAGGTGACTACGTATCGAATCCCAGCCACTCCCTACCCAACCAACCAACCATAAGGGAGCTTTTCATTTTAAAAGGTGCAAGCATAATCTTTCTTTGATCTCAATTTTTTTATTTTAAGCCGAGAAGATATGGTATTTCTTATAAGTCCATCTCTTTGTTCCTGAGCACACACTTTTTTTGAGGCCTGTGTGACAAGTTGCACAGTACGCTATACTGCCTGTGTATGGTAGGGATAAGATGAGAGTTTTTCCTTGAACTTATTTAAGGAGTTAATGTCCTCCTCCATATCTTGCTCCGAAAGATCAGCCAGAGCAGGAAGACGAGTTACATTGTTCCAGTGAATGATTTCTCAATAATCTTTTGCCTTGAAATTAATTTTAGGAATAGAAAATTTTCTATTTTTCTCTTATTGATTTTTTCGAGCTTTTTTGATAAAACCAACAGCTTGTGCAAACGCATTCGTTTGAATGTAGGGATCCACTGCGGCTTCACGCAAGAACCTGGACTCACGGATGGTTTGCTATACGTGGACGTTAATATGATAAAAATGCCAATTCTTTTTTATCATGAACCATACTTTTGCATAAACTCTCATTATATACTCTGCCAGGATTCGTAGGTGTTTGGAGGGATGCGTTCACACACGTATAAAGGAAGAATCTTATTCGCAGCAGTGAGCCACCGAGCATGACAAAGCGCACCTGGGTCTCTATTTGAGAGATTATCTAGAACAATGCCGCTGCAAACAGCTTAGCACAATGAAGCAGGTCCCGTTGTACCACCGTCAAGGTGTGTAATAAGATGCATAAGACAAAGTTCATTAAAATGTGAGAGACAAATTTTTCATTGAAGACTATGACCTAAGTATCCATTCTCATTAAGATAGCTAAAGATGCTGCTGCAGATATCCACAGCGCTACCGCTACTGGGGGTAACATTACAATGTATTTGCTACCTGGTTCCGATACAAGGGATATATGTTCTTTTACCACTGATTTTCTTTTGCGAGAACGGCCTTCTTTTTCGCTATAAATTGTTTCGTTTTTCTGACCATCAAAGTATAGTGCAAGGAGAGATCCTTCCGAGCTTCTTTGGAATTGAATTGTTTCCACTCTAGTTTTTTTTCTCTCCTATTTCATTTTAAACGGATCTATAATGTTTCTGGTATCGCCACCTTTGATAATCCCAAAATCTTCAATGGTAGAAGAAGCAATTGCGGCGGCACTGAAAAGTCTGGGTCATATACACTATGCATCAGTTGTGGCTGTAACCTGCGCCTGCTCCGCTTCAATGTCAGACGTATTCTCTACAGTGAAAACAGTAGACCTTTCCAAATTTTTTCTCTTTTTCTCTTTCTCTGTTAAATGAATTGTCCTCTCTGTTCTCTTCTGAGATCGATCAAGCAGCTTAGTCATGGATATATCAATTGAAGCCATTGTCATAATTCGGGGACCCCTTTGATCTAATAGAAATTGTTGCTCCCTTGAAGGTACTTTTTTATGCGTCTCACACTTACAATGTTGTGACGAGGTAAGATCTGATCGACAGGCTGCTATTTCAAAAATCTTACTTGCTTCAGATTAAAATTGTCTTACAAGGCTTTGGACAGAGGACGAATCCCTACGACTAAGTAAGTAAGCTTTTATTTTCATGTACTTTCTATTTAAAGTTTTAATTTTATCTTTTATCTTTTTCAGGTTCATCGTTTGAATGGATGCCTTGCACCACAATTCCTCAAAAAGTTGATCGCCATGATCGCCATGATCTGATAACGAACGTGGAGGATGAACTTCAGCACGTCTCCGGCTGTAGGGAGTACATGCTCACTCAACTCAGACGGGGTTCCTACTACAAACTGTTTTGTCCTTCTGACAACAGACATGGTGTACAACTGTGATATGGATTATGTAATCTGGTGAAATGTGGTACAGAAGAGATGAAATATCAACTCTATAAAAACTGGTCTGTTACTTGTGTAGAAAATAAGTTACTGAAGTGTTTCAAAAGCATTCAGATATCAAATGTGTTTCAAATAAAAATATTTGTTTTAACTGATTGTGTTATTATAAGACAGTATAAGAATCTCAAATGGGAAAGACCACTTAAATGTTTTAAAATAAAAAAAGTGACACTAGCTTTTGCAGTGAACAATAAGACTTTTGTGTATTTTTTTTACTTAATTATATATTGTGAATCAAACACTTCCAAGGCGAAATATAGTTAATGAAGGCTTCTACTGTGCTTCTATGATCTTTTTCTTCACTTTACATTTTTTGGCGAAAAATGGCGCATAGGAAGTGTGTTTTCGGAATTACCTAAGCTTAAGGGGCTATACCACTTTTTCTCAATTTTCGACGCCGTTGTGGGAACCAAAGATATTGTCCGATCGAAGTGAAATTTTTCACAGTTGATACTGACAACAAACGTAACATTGACCACCTCGCGCCGAAGTCGAATTCGAAAAAATTTGTTTTTTGACCAACCCTACTGTTGTATAGGGCCTAAGTCTCTGTACTCTGGAAGCTTCGACCTCATTTTCTGTAGTTCGCTACTGAACGTAATATCGTCGGATAAATGAAAGCAGAGTCAATTTAGCGTAAGTTACAAAAAAGAGTATCCTAGCCTTGACAGGTCACGAGATATGACCTTGAAAAGTGCACTCTTCCTACATAGAGGCACCTAAGCTTACCGTAAAGTACAACTACGGTCATATTTCGACATTTTTGTCCCAAGGAAGTTTTTACAATCCATTTTCAATGCATATACCGTTCTTTATTATTGATAAACAAATAATTGTTTATAACAATATCTTGTTTTAATTACTCTTGAGTACTTTTTGAGTATTTTTTGGCAAAAAAGCGATTGTAATTGGTTGGAAATGTGTAATATGTTCTTTTCATTGATATTGATGTATTAAACAATTATTATTAAAAATTATTTGTTTATTGATAAAAAAATGAAGATCGAACTTTCAATCAAACACAAATCACTTTATTGCCAAAAAAGCACTAAAAAAGTCCTCAAAAGTGGTTAAGACCAGATATTGTTTTAAACAATTATTTGTTTATAAATTGTAAAAGACGTATTATGCATTAACAATGAATTGCACGTACTTTCTTGGGACAAAAATGTCGAAATATCGCCGTAGTTTTACTTTACGGTACGCTAAGTTGACTTTACTTTTATTTATTATATAAAAATTGTTGTCGTGGGAGTTGCAGAAAACGAGGTATTTTCAAAAAATAAAACTTTTCTGTTTTTGTTCAAAAATGACAAAAAAATTGAATGTTTGAAATCTCGCAATTCTCAAACTAATAGGGCCAAAAGATTTTTTCTTTTTTAGATGTACGCAGATTCTTTTATATTTTATTTCATTTTGTGGCATCATCAACTTTAAATAAACCTGACATGATTTATTTGTAAAAAACTAAACTCCACTTTTTTCCCCTAAAAGCAGGCAAAAATTGTCAACATTAAGGAGTCATAACTTATGATGCATTAGAGCTAGAACATTGTTCTTTTTTTCGAATCACAGCAAATTGAGTCTACTTTCACTAACCTGTTGAACACTTTTCCGTAACCACTGTGTTTACCTTAAGGTACACAGTGGCTTTTGAAACTTAGAGAATTTTCGCTGAAAATCGAAAAAATTGGGCACTTTTCAATGTACCATAACTCGGAACCTATTAACGATAGCATAATTTTCTTCTCTTTCTTTCTTCTGTTGGCCATTTTACTCTTAAATGCAGTGGGAATCATCCGTCCACGCAAGCGTGATTTTTGGAACTGTTTTTAAAGAAAACTGGGTTCCCCCTCGTATTCGTGGTAACATTTTTAATATGTTAAGTGGGACCCCTTAATAAAGCGTTTTCATGAAAAAAATTGTAGACTGGCTTTTTTCGAGTACAAAAGTACTAGATGTCTGGACTATTACCAACAGCCACTGTGCTTTCTGTGTACTTTTATTGGTATCCTTATTTTAGGGAACGTAATTAATCATTAAATAATGATTAATGTAGAAAAAATTCTATCAAATTTAGGAGATGCTCAGAAGTATTGAAAAGATTCAAACAGAATTGAAAACTTGGAAAGATTTTTAAGAATATTAAACAAATATAGATTATTGAAGATTTTTAACAAAAAATTCAGAAGCTTTTATGAATTTTGTACGTTTTCAAGTGAATAAAGAAATATGCTCATTATTCCTGATTTTTTATTTTGCAAAATTAATTTTAGGACAATATTTAAAAAAGTGCAGTTTGGTGCCGGGTCTCCGCACACCAGACACTTGTGAAGTCACTCGTAATGTGCCGAACAAAGTCCGTACATGTATGTGAATCTACATGGATTCTCTCATCATGTATCATAAGGAATTACAAAAATAATTAGCATTGCTTTCTATACGGACTTCCTATATGCTATATGCATCCTCTCAATTTGTCATCTATATGGATTTACAAAAAGAATTGAAAATGGTTTCTACATGGCTAACTAAATAGTAGACTTTTTCTGACCTCCCGCCAAGTCATTATTTAGATATGAATTTATTTATATACAGATTTGCTTTGCAGGGAGGTCTGTTTTGAATTATTCAAGAATACATTTGAGTTCTCATCTAGGCTGTCTACAAATCGGAAGGACCATATAGTAAAGCAGCAAGATAACCAAGAAATAAACTGGACGTGAAAAATTAATTAACTGATATTTTAAACACATACTTTAAACGTACCGATGGATCTGTCAGGAATTTTAGGGTAAGGTCATGTGTTTTAACAGTTATTTCGTCAGGTTTGGCTTTTGACGCTTCAGATTGAAAGTTTTATGTATGCGTATGTCACACTTCATATTGCCGATTTGGGACTCAAGAATTATGATTTAACGACTCAAGATTGAATTATTCGTGTATGTGAGGTGGCATCACTGTGATTGGTCACAGAAATAATTTTGGTCAACCCCCTACTTATTTCCAACATCTCGTGTGAGCGAGAATGTACCCCTGTGATAGGTCACATAAATAATGTTAGTTAACCTTCTACCCCTTTCCAACACCGAACGAGGATGGAAAGGCATCTCTGTCACTAGTCACAGAAATAATGATGCTCGAACCCTACCCCTTTCCAATAAATGGTAGGCGGGAAGGCACCCCTGTGACTGCTCACAGAAATAATGTGGGTCAAATCCCTTCCCCCTTTCCAACATTTCTTGGGGCGGGATTTGGATTGCTATATGCGTTTCACACGAGGCGTCAGAGTGTTAGATGGTAATGGGACGTTACACGTGTTTTTGTGAAGTCAATTGTCCACACGGAGCTGCCATGATCTGCGCATTGCTGGGATTTTAGTGAAGTTCATTGGTTACCGTGCGTGTCTACGCTTAATTTTTAAATACGTTCGCGAACTAGAGCCAATGAGCGCCGTACAGTTCAAGCATGCGCAAGTATTTTTGGACGGTAGGGTGAAGCTATGTCCTTTCATCGATTCTCCAAAGCATATTTTGTCCGAGACGCAGTTATCGTTAGACTGGAATTTATCGGGCACGTATTATAATGTCAGAGAAAAGCATATTTTGTGAAAAAAGTGATGAAAGTCGATAAGAAGAGCTGGTTCAAATGGGTTGGATCAACAGATGGAGTAACAGGGAAACTCAACGCAATAAAGGCACAGAAAATACAATTATGTAGAATTATAAAATTTTTAATAATTAAAATAATCAATAATAATATTTTTTCTGAACGCCATATAAGAAGACTAGTAAGATGAGATAAAAAATTTAATATTAACATGATGAGTCATTTTATGTAAGACTCACCATTTGCAGGCTATCATGAGTAGTTTTTTCAAGAAAAGAACAACTGAAAAATAAAATATGCAATTCTTAAAAAATATATATTTAATGATCAATAAAATCTACAAATATTGCAATATTAGGTTATGTCTGCCTTTTCTATTCCAAAATTATTTTTTTCTAATATTCCAAGCTTAAATAGCCAATAACTAGATCATTCCATTGGCTATTTAATATTTTCCTCTAAAAAAAAAAAACAACTATTTAGCGGAGCGAAAACGGAAGACCTACAAGACGTAACCTAAAAATGCATTATTTGCTGAATTTATTACAAAATTAGCTTTTTTTCGTCATAGGATTTTCATTTCTCATTTAAAACGGGGGTCATAACCTAAAAAATTGCATTATTTTTATATTTTATTTTTCGCTCAACCTTTTTCCGCCATCAAATATTTACTTCCGATACTTATTATTGGCTATTTGGGGGTTTTCCATAAAAAGTTCTACTATTTATTCGAGAGAAATCGGAAGTCCTGTAACACATAACCTGAAAATACGTTACTTGTGAATTTTGTTTTTAGCGTAGCCTTTTTAATTAGAAAATATCAACCCATACAGCAATAGAATATACCGAAATATCTCATTTGATCCTATTTATCTCCCAGGTTATCTTAAGGATATCCCAGGTTATCCCAGGGATAACCAGTCAAATATCCCGCAAGGCGGAAATTTATATATCCCAGGGATACCGCTGGGACGTTTCTGGGATATTCAAATGATCCAAGTAGGATATGGAAAATAAATTTATATCCTGCTTAGGATATTTGAATATCCCGGAAACTTAACGGAGATATCCCTGGAATATCAAAATTTCCGCCTTGCGGGATATCCGGCGAGTTATCCCTAGGATATCCCTGGGACAACTTGGGAGATGAGTGGGATCAAATGGGATATCCCGGTATATCCTATAGATGTGAGGACATTTTTCCGCGAAAATAAACGACCTCACCTGATAATACATTACTAGTGAATTTTTACTGGCTATTCAATATTTTCCCATAAAAAAAGGACTAATTAAGAAACACTCAAAACTTATAAACGGCCGATGATAATTTGGTTTTGAAAAGTTTCTATACAACAAAAGGGGTTTCGGGGTTGCGGTATGTGCGCTTACTATTTAGTTATTCAACAAAAAAAAGGTAACTGATAAAAAATGAGAGTAAAGTGGTCTAGCAAACGACGTGAATAAATTCATGTCGTTTGCTAGAAAGCCGACTAACAGCTGTTGGCGCTGACAGCTTAACCGTACTTGATGGTACTACCAAAAACGCACTTGTGTTTTTCTTTTTGTAATCGTTTATTGATATGTCTTAACTGGTCTTGGAATAGGAAAAGTGTGGAAAGTTATAAAAGGATGCCTTTGTGAACTCGCTGATACTAATCGATAATGATTTTTCATTAAAAAAAAATTGTTAAGAACGCTCTCCAAAAGTAAAACTCCGAAATGTCACAAAAATTTTCTATTGACAGAGAGAAAGTTATTATTTGTATATCTTGCGCGAGATCTTTGCGAATAATGACATAGGCAATAATTTGTAAAAAGTAAGCACCGGTAATGGAGTTATTTAACTATCTGATACATATTTTTCCTACGAAAAATTGTTACTAAATTCGACGTCTGCTGCGTAGAATAATTTCTATTCTATATCTCGATGTCTAAGAATAATGAATATTTGCGAATAAGGACCATGATTTTTAAAGGTCTGCAAAGATCTGCAGAGTTTATTATTTTAAATGAGAAATTTACATTTCTCCCGTAAGATATTCAAATAATAATTTTCTCTCTGGTAATAGAAAAATTTTTTGAGGTTTCTGAGTGCGCCTTTCGGAAAGCATTTTAGATTCTGAAAATGCGAGTAATATTAGTGTTATATAAAGTGAGAATAGGCTGTACAATACTTACTTTATTTATACGATTCTACGTAATGCGCCATTTCCATATATGTTTTTGACTTTATAACACAAATAATTCAAAAAAATAAATTCAAATGATATGTCAATGTTTTTAATAACTTAGCCAATTTGCGGCGTAAGATATTTATTTCCTTTCCACCAAGAAAGAAAGACATAGCCATAAAATACATTTTTTGAGCTGTATTTTCTAACTTAGCCTTTTCATCACCAAAATATATTTATTTAAACCGACAAAGAAATAAATAACCTACAATTGCATAAATTGTAAATTATTATCTTTGTTATTCAATCTTTTCCTCAACAAAAAGTACTAGAAAAATGTATTGGCTATTCAATCTTTTTCTATAATAAAACAATACTTTTTGAATAGAAAAGGGATACATAACCTAAGATTGAATCATTTGTGGATTTTATGAGGCATTAAATATTGTTTTTATTGAAGAATTGCATATTTTATTTGTCACTTGGTCTTTTCTTGCAAAACATACTCATGATAGTCCACAAAAGTGGAGACTAACATAAAATTACATGTAAATACTATAATTATCAACTGTTTTTACTAGCCTTTTTATATTGCGTTCAAGTAAAAATATTAATATTGTTCATTTTAATTATTAACAATAGAATAGTTGCTAAGGATTGTGTTTTCTGAGTGTTTACTGCGTTTAGTTTCCCTGCTACTCCATCTATTGTGGAAAGCCATTTAAACCAGCTCTTCTTACAGGCTCTCATCACTTTTTTCACACTTATGCTTTTCTCTGATATCATAATACATGCCCACAAAATTACAGTCTGAAGAAAAACCGTGCATGGTACAAAATATGCTTTGGAGAATCGATGCAAGGGCAAAACTTCACCCGCAGGGTTGCGCACGTAATCTACCTTAGGTAATTTACGTAGTTTTTTACATGTAAACTACGTACGTAATTTACGTTTTCAAGATGGCGACTACTCGTTCCTTTTTGACTTGCAGAGGTTTTTTAAGTTAAAAGAAATACGATGTCATAAGATTAAAAAAATTAAATACAATCATTTATATCAACAAAGGATCAACAATATTTTCAACTTTCAGTCGTTTAAACTTCAGTTCTTCCCAAAGGATTTTTGTCCCTTTGCACTTCCAACTATTGATTTAGTCATTTCTTAAATTTTATAAAAAAACAATTCATTTAATCTGCAATCTGGAAAAATTGAGGTTATATTATGCTCTTTTCTCCCACCCTCCTTTCTAGTCCTCCACTTTGTTACATTAATTACATTTTTACGTGGAATACGTAAATTATGTATTATACGTATAAAACTTCGAGTTACGCACAGCCGTGCAACCATGTTCACCCTACCTTTTGAAACACTGTTAGGAATAATAATCGAATTGAAATTTGAAGTCGATAGTACGCAAGCTGGGCAAGCTGTTTTTGTGGCAAAAGTCAAGTGCAAGCAGTTAAATGGTATTCCAATTCCATTGCTGGTGTAAAATGCGTAACAACTTTTTAAGATCATGAAGTTAGGAATAAATTTTAGAATACATAAGCGAACTTCTGGTCGCAGAAATAGGTAATTAAGGATGTTTTCAAGACCCGTCTTTCTTGACTCCCACGTAACTTACGCCCTTCTTGATCCCTCCCCCCCTCGAAAAAGAAAACACTAAAGAAAATAATATAAAATGGATGTTGGCGTGCGCTACGCGCAGGTGTGATGAGCCCCATTAGTACTTTTACAATCATAAGAACAATAACTTAAGAGCTCTGCTATCATTTTTGTTCGAGTCATTTTGTGTTCACAAAGAACGGGCGATTTGTTTCTTAGTACATTTTCCCGTTACAGCGGGCCAGTGTGGTACACTTGTTTTGGTTGCTATTTTGTTTCTTACAAATGACGATTGCTTTCTGCGTACACTTTTACGATACTGCGAGGCAGATTGCTACATGTGATTTTGTTATTGTGTTTTATTTTCTCTTTTAACCATGTTACTTCATGGATGAGTAAACGTTAGACCCGCTACATTCTATAGTCAGTCTAATTTTTTTGTATAGTGTTAGTAGAGTCTGTATGCTAAAGCAATTCCTAATTAAGTACTTGCATTCTATAATTATCAATCTTTAATCACAATGGCATTGAGAAATCTCTTACGGTGTTATGTTTGTGATAGACGATTTGCTCCTCGTCTCATGACTCGAATCGACGGAGATGGGAATGCTGGCAAAAGCGAAATCGCTATTCACAGACGAGATGGATTACGAAGACCGCCATTAGAAGTTACACACCTGACAAAGATATGCTCTAATTGCAATCGATCGATTTGCGACGAACTCGCTGCTATGGAGGAGGATCCCACATGTTTAAGACTGAATGTCTTAACGCAGGTTACAAGTAACACCTGCCTTCTCTGGAATTCCGCTGATAATACACAAAGATTATCAGTCAAATACAAAGTAAATGTTTTTATTTTAGGCTATATTTACATCCCGGAAAACGTAAGATCATATCCGCATCATTTAAATGATGAAGGTTTAACTCTGCAGCCACTTCTACAGGGCTTACATTGCATTCACAGGCCATACGTAATTACAGGCCCACTGCTGCAAGCATTTTTGCAAGGACTTCGTAACGTAGCTTTAAGTCAGACT
>JAAAKG020060789.1:0-17851 GCA_010014905.2 Druon quercuslanigerum | reverse complement strand
TCTCCGCCTCTTCCTCAAACCTTTTATTCTCTTCCTCTTTCTTTTAATCACACAACTCAGAATACTCTTTCTTTTTTTTCTTATATTCTTCCCCATTACTTTTTTTCTTTTCTCCACTCTCTTAGTTCATTTCTGAGAATCTATTTTATACATTTTTGGTTAATTTTAAAAATTTAATAAAAGTTAGGAATTTGATAAAGAATTTTAATGTACAAAACGCTTTTTGTTTTTTGTACTAGCAGACAAATGAATCATTTTTATGCTCTCAAAAATCAGTAATATTAAGTAACTGTTTAAATTAGTTAAAATATCGGCTGATGCATCTGTTCACATGACTATTTTTTAGTAAAAAGTACTGATTTTTCAGTCAAAGCATGTTTGATCAATTAATTAACTCAAATTTTAACTGCTATAAATTAGAATTGTAGTAAAAAAATTCAGAAAGATTCTCAGTGCTGGTAAAACTCAAATAGTGAAATTTCCAATTTTTATATATGTTAAAAAGTCACCAGAAAGTTAATAAATAAAAAATTGCATAATGATTAAAAAACTGCAATGAGAAATTAATAAGGAAACTGCCTTTAATTACCAAAAAATTATTTGTGTATACCATATAATAAAAAAAAGTTTTAACATTGCGGGTAGTTTAAAAGTCCTGTCATTCTATTTGCCCTTTAGCAACAAAATTGGTGAGAAATGTACATTTAATTTTTGACCACGTGGAATTCTTTCAAAAATTGTCCACTGAACTAACAAAAAACTGTTTTCAATTATGCCATGACAAACGATATCCTGTTTTGGCTACTGAAATCTTTAGTAATGAATCCGGTTCAATAAAAAATATTCAAGTAGCATACCTAAAAAGCCAAAAATGACCACAAAATCGGGGCATTGATAACCAGATTGTTGCATTTTCTTGCAATAAAAAATGTTTTCTCACAATTCAATTTTTATGCTAAAATTAATTTCTAACATGGAAAAATGAATTTTTGACCAAAAAGAATGGCTTTAACAAAATAATTAAACTTTGAAACAAGTTGTTGAATTTTCAATCTGTAAAGATGTGTTTTGAACCAAATGTCGAATCTTTCAACAAATAAGACAAAATTCAACAAAAATCATTTACATAAGTATATAAGCTAAAAAGATGAATGTTTTGGAAGAAAGTTAAACATTAAGCCTGAAGCGTTTAATTTGAAACAGACAATCTTCATTTTGACCTGAACAAAATACATTTTTAAGAAAAAAATATGACTGTTCGACAATAAACGATAAATGTTTACCAAAAAAAGAACAAATTTTCAATGATAAATTTTAATTTATGCCTATAAAAAATATATGAATTCTGAATCTACGAAACGAATTTTCTGTAACAACATAGTTAAATCTTCCACTAAAAATATTAATTTAATACCTTAAACAACAAAGTGAACAAAATAGTTAAGTTTTCAAGATTAGAAATTTAATCAGATAGAAAAAATCTTCCCTATTCCTTTACACACCTCCCACACACTTACTTGGTGGTGGGAAAGAGACCTATAGTTTAAGGTGGGTTCCGAACCATCAAGAGCATCAGCCTTAAGTACTTAGAGAACCTGAACAAATTATTGACTTTAGAACAGCGAAAGAATAACTTTCAATAACAAATTTAATTTTTGACAAATTTTTAATAAAATAGTTAACCTTTCAACTAAGTAGGATACTTTTTCAACTAAAAGTAAAATCGGCCTACACACAGTTGTAAAAATTTATTTTAAAGAAAACAAGTTTTAACCTACTAGATTAATCCTCTACCTAATACAATAACCGTTAAATAAAATACATGAATTTTCTGAAAAAACGTTGAAATTTCAACCAAAAATTGTGAAAATTTTAAATAAAGAAATAGTGTATTTTTTAGCCTAATATTTGAGTTTTCTACCAAATTGGTTTAATTAAAAAAATATATGAATTTCCAACTAGAAAATTTAAGATACATTTTTAAAAAGTAGACAAGCTTTTAACTACTCGAATTTTTAACTAGAAGAGATCAATTTTCAATCATAATAGAAATAAATAGAAATAAATTTCCAAACAAGAATATAAACTTTAAACTAACATTATGGGGCTTTAACAAACAGAATGAATTTTCAAGAAAATAGTAAGGCAGTATTTCAACTAACTACATATTTGCATTTTTAACCGAAAGTATAATTTTTTCGTCAAAAAGATTATTTTTTTACAACAAAAAAAATGCTCGACACAATACATCAATCTGAAACCAATAGTGTCCTAAAGGTTTACATTTTTTTGTACCTTCTTCTCTATTCCTTTACACACCTCTCACACTTACTTGGTGGTGGGAGGGGGACCTTTAGTTTAAGCTGGGTTCCGAACCACCAAGAGCATCAGCCTGAAGTACTTAGATAAGAACCTGTTTCTCTAGAGGTACGCTTTAGCCCCCACGACCAACGTCCGACTAAAAAAAATTTACTTTTATTCAAAAAATAGTTGGGGTTTTTATTGGGTTCTAATTATTCGGTTCACATTTAAGCAAAAAAAGGAAATTGGGAAAGATTTTGACGTCTTATATACGAAACTGATGTTCAAACTTATGAACTTGTTCTTGAACTGTACATCTTCCGCAAAAATTGCAAACTCTGTCAAAATCTATCATCAGCAAAATTGATTATCAGTCATTATCTACACTACCGTCGGAAATTATGAGATCGATTGACGCAAGCACTATTAAAAATCACTGCTGGCTTTAAACCACGACAACTCAGCGAAAAAAGAGGTCTGGGAATTAAAAAAATGAGTTGGAAAGCCTATGAAATTCCTCGTCCAGTAATGTCAAACAGATTTTTTTCTGATCTTCTGAAGAGAATACAAAACGTGATCAGTATTAAAAAAAAATTCTGGATTTTATAAAATTTTGTACCTCGACTTCAAGTTTTAGCATGACCTAGGAAAATTGTTGCAAAAATCTGAAAATTATACGAAATAGAGCCTCAAATCTTATCTTTAATTTGAGAAAAAGAAACTTAAAAAGTCTTTATCGGTTCCCGAGATACGATCAAAAATGTTCAATCGTATCCGAGTTGAGTTTTGGTCGACGATCACAGTTCTCGGCCGGTCTGTTGATTACCTCCTTCGTTGAGGCAGGACCGAATAGGGCACGCACAGAGCTGACGCTTGATTTGGGCTCTCTTATACTTTTGATTCTGCTCATCAGTAATTTTTATTTCAAATTAATTAAAATTTTCAAAAATTATTGATTGTTGTTTTGAATTATTTACAATTATTCCAATTCAGAATTATCCCCATATTAGAGAATAAAAAAATTATGAACAGTTTTTTTTATTTCTTAAAATTTTTATTAACTAGAGTATTGATTAAAATGTGGATATATTGTTACGAGAGTAAACTATTTTTGAAACGAATTAAGCATCTAAATTCTGAATATATTATTTATATGAAAAACACTCAAAAATATTAAAAGTGAATAATAATGGAATTATTATTATATATTATTATAACTTTCATTTCTATTAAATGGTTTACAATTTTCCTTTATGGTTTACTATATATACATTCGTTTCCTTGCACCTATCCATCGTAAATTTTCACGATTATTTGATACTACAACCTTTTCGGCAATATAATTTTTATTACACCTACGCACTGTTTTATATTTAATTTATTTTGGAAATTTCATTATTATTTACTTTTAATAATTTTGAGTGTTTCTCATATAAATAATTTATTTAGAATTTAGCTGCCTAATTCGTTTGATATCTACATTTTTATTAATATTCTAGTTGATAAAAATTTTAAGAAATGAAAAAAACTGTTTATCATTTTTTTTTCTTTAATATGGGGATAATTCTGAATGGAAATAATTGTGAAAAATTAAAAAAAAAACAATAAATAATTTTAAAAATTTACAGTAATTTGTAATAAAACTTACTGATGAGCAGAATCAAAAGTATAAGAGAGCTGCCCAATCAAGCACCATCTCTGTGCGTGGCCTATTCGGTCCTGCCTCAACGAAGGAGGCGAGCAGCAGACCGGCCGAGAACCGTGATCGTCTACTAAAACTCAACTCAGATAAGATTTAACATTTTTGATCGTATCTCGGAAACCGATAAAGACGTTTTAAGTTTCTTTGGCTTAAATTAAAGATAATATTTAAGGCTCTATCTCGTATAATTTTCAGATTTTTATACCAATTTTCATAGGTCATGCTAAAAATTAAAGTCGAGGTACACAATTTTATACAATCCAGAATTTTTTTTTAAAACTTATCACGTGTTGTATTCTCTTCAGCAGATCAGGAAAAAATCTATTTGACATTGCTAGACATGGAATTTCATAGGCTTTTCAACTGTTTTTTTGAAATGCCCGATCATTTTTTTTCGCTGAGTTATTGTGGTTCAAAGCCAGCAGTGATTTTTAATAGTGCTTGCGTCAGTCGATCTTTTAATTTCCGACGTTAATGGATAAGTAGGCTAAAGAAACGATAGAAGTTTCTACGTTTGGTTTATTTATGTATTCTTGTGTAGAATTCATAGAAAGAAGAATGTATTGAAAAATTCCGTTTCGCCGTGTCTCTTATATGCTCTTAATTTTGTTTTAGGTCGACTGGATGGACGAACAAACAAGAACGAGTGCTTTAGCTAAACTTAATGCAATGAAAATGTTTATTGGATACCCCAAGGAAATTTTTGATGACAAGTATCTTGACGATTACTACAGCTCTTTACATATAACCCCGAATAATTACGTTGAAGCAGTGGCGAACTTGACCATTTTCTCCACAGACCGTACTTTTAAAGCATTGAGGAAGCCTGTGAACGATTCAGATTGGACACTTCATTTGGACACTATTCGTGAGAATAGTGAAACTGTATATTCTCAACAGGAAAACAATCTTGGTAAGTGTGTTTTATTTATAGAATTCTGCGAAAATGTAAAATGATTTTGCGCTAAAATTCCAAGCAATATAAAATCCCGCCAAAAACGTCTGTGCGGCCAACAAATCTGCTAAGTAGAACTATATGCATTTCTGAATCCAAAGTTGGCATCTTAATTTTTTTTAAATAGTGATAATTCAACAATTTTAATTTTTTTAATTCAATCACAAATTTAAAAAACCTGCATAAGATATTATACAGCTAGACGGGATTATATTATACCATAAATCTCCCGTACCAAGCATTTTATACTAAAATCATTTTGTTTATAGTATTTATTCCCGCCAAGATTTTTAGTGTATATTAGGACTCCTTAAAGTTTACTAAATAATTTCTGTAGGGCACTTTATAAAAAAGTTTATTTATATATTTTATAACTAATATTTTTCATAAATAACTGGGCCATGTTCAATTTTACGAATTCATATAATTCTATATCACACATTTTTTGCCGCACAGACGTTTTAGATGGAAATTTATTTTTTTCTATTTGAACAAATTATATGGGTACGCTTGATTAATAAACTGAGATTAGATCACTAATTTAATAAATATGGCAATATTAAATAATTTTTTTAACAATAATTTATTTGTTTCATTATTTATTTCAATTAAATAATACTAAATTATTGAATTAGGATTCCAAACGGTTAAATATTTATATCTCATTTTGTTTTAAAATTGAGAAGAGTGCAATTTTAGAGTTTTAATTTAATGCGCCTGTCAAAGGCGGATTAGGATCCGGTCCGAAAAATGCTTTTCGAGATACAGGCAAACCCCCCCCCCCCCAGTATCAATTTTCGGAGAAAGAAAATCCGTATTTTTTCGAAATTTAAATTAAAATAGATAAATTATGTATTTTTGAAAAATTGAACTGATAATTCAGGGTTTGATTGAAATAAAAATATACTAATACATTAAATTTAAATATTATATTTAAAAAAATTTTAAACAACCTTTTTACGGTTTATTGTCAATTTTAAGAGATTTTTGATATCTTTTAAAACATAAATATTTCACAATGGACAATTTGAATATCACATATTACCGTTTAAACAATTTTTATTTTTTCAAATAAATGTAACTTATTTGGGCAATTGTCTTTTCCCATCTATAAATTGAGTCAGAGGTATCCGCTTTTTTCTCCAATTTGCATTCTATGCTACTTTTTGTTGAATAATTACATTATTTTAATACGTTTCTTCTAACTTTAAACAAAATTAGATTCGTTTATAGAATTGTTATTTAATCAGCCAGTTTTTTTCGAAAAACTATGAAAAATAATATTAAATTGAACACATTAAATTATTTATTTGACTGTTTTGTGTAAAGAAAGAATATATTAACCATTTTTGAATTTTTGAAGAAAACTTTATTTGTTTAA
The DNA here is from genome assembly GCA_010014905.2 of Druon quercuslanigerum. Taxonomy (NCBI): domain Eukaryota; kingdom Metazoa; phylum Arthropoda; class Insecta; order Hymenoptera; family Cynipidae; genus Druon; species Druon quercuslanigerum. The sequence goes on along the minus strand of JAAAKG020060789.1, from coordinate 11,512 downwards.
ACAATTATCTTTTTCCTATAAAATTTTCGAAATCGTATTTTATAAATTAAACACAATATATTTGATCATTAAGCCTAATTGAGATATTTAATATTTCTTTCTACGTTCCAGGAATTGTTTCTGTGAAAATACTAAAAGTCGATTTTCTCAAAATCACTCACTTATATTTTTTGTAAAATTCTTGTTTTATGCGTTTTATGCAGGTTAAACGACTTGTGTGGCCACAAGAGTTTTTTTTTATAAAATCGAACTTTCGTCTTTCTTTTGCTTACAACAATACGCAAAAATGATAAGTAAAATATTTTTTACATTTAGAAAAGTTTTACAAAAAATGTCTTCACTCATTTATGATATCTTATATGATATCTTATATCTTATTCATTTAAATAAAAATGTTGGGTTTGCTACTTTTTGCAGAAATTGCTCATATGTTTCTATTCCTTCAACGTGACTTTTTAAATTTTTTATATAAATAAATAATTAAAATTCCAAAATGTCTTTGCTTATCTATTTTTATCATTCTTTGATAGTTTATTGTATTTGTTAAGTATCTGTTGTTTTAATCAAGAAAAATACGGAAATTCAAGATGAGGGAAAAAATTCTCCTGGCCACAGAATTTGTCAAGTCCGCATAAAATTCATAACATATTTTTCTTATACTAATACAAATTCAACAAAATATTGACAAAAAATGTAAGTATGGGTTTTTTTATAAAATCGACTTTTAGTATTTTCAGAAAAATCCTCTGCCGAAAAGTGAAAACAAATCTTAAGTATTTCAATTAGGTCACGAGTTACGTAAGTTAAAAGAAAAAATTTAGGGTTTTTGAAAAAGGAAGCAAAAAAATCACGTGCACATAACTTAGTGAAATTTTTTATCATTATTTGCAAAAATACGTATTACCTGATTTCCTTTACAAAAATTATAAAATGCGATTACAATGTATTACTAAGAAATTCTCTAAAAATCAATGTACACAAAAATTAATAAACAGCTTTTTAAAATTGAAATTAACATAGATCAATACTGCCAAACCGAATCCCAATTAGATTTTGTATAAATATATTTTTTTTCTTAAGTAAAATAAGCATTGTTTTTAAATTATTGGAAAAAAAAATATTTTTCACCTATGCTAACATCCGCAGCCCAGAATTTTCGATATCTTGAAAAGTTAAAAGAATGTTACCAATTATGGCATCATCGAATTTGTATTTTTTAAACTAAATGCGTAAAATTTTAGAACTATTTAAGATAAAAAATTGAAATTATGTTTGAAATTTAAAAATTGATTTATTTATATATTCAATATAAATTCCGATTTGTTAGACTACCCTGCTGGACGTCTACACGGACTTTTCTTCAACCCACAAAGGCCTCAGTACCTGAACTACGCCGGAATTGCTGCGTTTGATTTGGGGCATGAAATTACACGCGCTTTTGATTATGAAGGCAGACAATTTGATAAAACCGGAACGTCCCATGAATGGTGGACTCCACGATCAACTAAACAATTTCTTCAGAAAGCTGCTTGCTTTATCGAGCAGTACGGTTATTATAAAGCTAAAGAAGTCAACCTCAAAGTATGTACATCTAGGATTTAAAAAATATATTACATGTTTAACAATAAGCTTTGTTATGATAATTAACAATTGCTAAAGCAGAAAGTTTATTTATGTGAGATTTCAATTAATAAAAATGGTATCTAGATATCCATTATCTATGAAACGTAATTTTGAAGCAGAGGTTCAAACTTTTACAAAAAACTACAAACAACTGAAACTATTTTCACAAGAATTGACAAATAAATATAATATATTGCAAATAAAGTACAGGAAAGTGCAGATTTTTTATATTATAGGGATAAATTTTATTCTTTTTGTATGTTTTTGTATTTTATTTTACTCTTTATTCCTTACAAGAATTTTAAAAGAAAAGAACAACTAAGAAGAATTTACAGGAATTTTCAGGTTTTGTAGCCCAGAAGTTGTTCTTTTTCAACTTAGGAGGACAAATATTTACAATAATGCCATGAAATCATTTCAAATTAGGATCGCTTTTCAATAAAAGCATCGATATTTAAACTTAATTGCAATACTAGTATATTAAAAGACAATAATCGTTATAAAGCAACGAACAACTTAAGCTTGGAACCCTTTTTTTGAATATATTATATTAATTATACATATTTGTATATATATATATTATATATATTAATCATGTTATTATATGTTTTAATATATTTTTAAAAAATTTAAAAAATATAAATATAAAGTCTTTATTATTTAGGATTGATTATTAGCTTCAACGATTCTACCCTTTCTTTGAAGCTTTAACATAAAGCTTTTTTTATAATATCGACATCTTATATATATATATATATATATATATATATATAATATATGTCGTCCTAGGCCTAAGAAAAAACAACGACTTAGCTTAAAAACGTATTAATGCCTGTAGATTCTTACACTTGTCTTTTTTTTAATTCTTCTAGGAAATTTAATCTAAAATAAAATACGACAATATGTAAAAAGGACCAACATTGTCCGAACAATAGACAAAAGTTGTGCTTTCTTTTAATTTTTATTGTCAAATATGACATGTATTTGTATGTCTCTGTCATTAGTCAGTTTCTTGTATATTGTTGTAAAAATATTTCCTTCGGGGTCAATACCATTTTCTATTCCAACAGTAATGTGTGCTTAGGAAAAATGTTATGTTCTTAACCACATATACTCATCAATTTTTATTTTATTCTATTGATTGTTTTACATTTATATATTATAAAATTAATTAAACTAAAAGTAAAGCAAACATAAAGGCTATACATTTTATAATATAGACAATCGAATCATTAAAATATCTGCTCCTGTATGAGTATTTATGATTCAACATACATAAAAAGAAACCTGTCCATTCTAAAATTAATTGTTTGAACACTAAAATGAATAAATCAATGAATTTGAATCACAATTATTTAATAATTTTCAGGTGAATGGTATCAGAACTCAAGAATCCAACATTGCAGACAATGGAAGTGTAAAAATGGCATACCAAGCCTATGAAAATTTCATCAGACGAAAAGGCGAGGAACCAAAATTACCAGGGCTAAACTATGGCGGAACGCAGCTTTTTTGGATTCAAGCAGCTATCACACAATGTGCCAAATTCACCCCACAGTACTTGGAAAACGTAATTTTGACTAGTAATGATAGTCCACCAGAATTCAGAGTCATAGGTTCATTTGCTAACAGGCCAGAATTTGCAAGAGACTTCAATTGTCCAAGGGGTTCCAGAATGAATCCAGTTGATAAGTGTTCTGTATGGTAAAATTGTATAAAAACTGTCAAATGTTTATAAAAATATTTTTGACTTCATGTTCGCTGTAATATACATGTATTTTTCTGCGATTGTGCTTGTGTATTAAAAAAAAAACAAAATATTGGACGTGAATACTACTACAGACATTTAATGAAGACAGGCACAGGAGCTATGATGTAGGGTCAGCAAAATAATTTCTTGGATCATTTTGTAAATGCAATTCAATCTCATTAAATTTTATGTATGGTAAAAGTTTTCTTAAAATAATAATATTTCTTAAAAGTGAATTTTTCGTTGTATGCTGTTAAATATATGACCATTATGAATATCAATAAAAAAATTATTTACGGAAATATTAAAAAAATTCTGTCGTGTTTTTTATTTATTAGCTTAGTATTTATACATTTTAATTGTGTATACAAGCAAGCTTTCCGTAGAATTTTAATTTAACATAAAACATTGAATTAACAAAACCTACACGTTCTTTTAATTTTTAACATTTCTATAATTTTTGGGAGCTATATTTGGACCTTTTTTTACACATATCCGTCGGCCTGACAGTCCTTAGTCTGACGATGGTATAACCAAAGACAATTCAGGTGCGATAGTAATTCGTTTGCTACTAATGTTTTTACCGTTTTATATGCTCTTTCATAAAAATAGTATTATGCGATATTTTTTTAACAAATGCCGAAAATGTTGTAAATAGTAAGGATTTGGAATGGCAGGGGGTTCTGAGGGCGGAGATCTCCGCTAGGAAAAAAGCACTTCAAAATAATTTAAAAATATATAATAGTTTATGAAATAACCTACCTGACGAATCTACTTTACCTACACTGACTGGACTTATTCCCATTTTGCCTGGCTAGGAGGCGCGTCGATTTCTTATACTCACGAATAGATGTCGAGACCTTCAAGGGCAAGTCACAGCCAAATACCTATATTAACGTCCTCACTTTATCAGTTCCCTGCAGTTTTTTTTTAACCTAAGAACTTTTTTTAAATATTAAAACATCGAGATGAAACTTTGGAAAATGTATTAGCGTACAATAAAATACGTTTAGGCACTTCATTTGGGTAAAAACATCTCTGGAAATTATTTTCGGCCAAATTAAAACTGGGAGCCTTTGTAGCATCTTTTTCTCAGGTCGTCATTTTTTGAACGTTCCAACTATTTTATACCTACAATATCGTCCACAAACTTTGAGAAATGCAAGAGCCGACAGAAAACTACGTTAAAGTACAAAATTTATTGATAAAAGATGTAAAAAGATATTTTTTAACTAAACATCATCCGGCACACAACAAAGGACTCTGCTTTCAATTCCATCGGCATCAGCTGGTAACGGTTTTGCGATGTGCACGACAATCCGAACCCTGGCGGCCACCAGGCGAAGCTCTAACAGCTCGCTCGTGCTACGTTGTGAGTCCTTTGTTGTGTGCCGGATAAGATTTAGTATATATTTAATAATAATAAAAATAAAGAAAAAAAATAAGATTTAGTAAGGTATTTTTTTTATATTTTTATTAAACCTTACAGGATTGCCTTATAGAAATATCCCTGATAGGATAGACTCGGTTTTGTAGACCCAATCGATTTTCAATCGCTTATATCTCGGAGCCTCTACGGATGGTCATTTTAGAGGTAAAGAGTCATACCTTCAAAATGCTTAAACCATTTTTAAATAATAATAAAATATAATTTTTCAGGCAGTTTGAAAGTTTGTGAATTTTTTAGTCATTCATGACTTTTAGTGTATATAAATGGTATTTTTTGTTTGGATACTTTGAATAGAATCATTATATATGTTTTTTAATCGTGATTAAACATTGATTCAAATAATATCATTAATTATTATTCATAAATAAATAGCTATTTGTTAATTTAAGAAGTTTTGTTGAGATGGGAAATGAATGATAGTTTTTTCAAGGATGTTAGATGCAAATACAGAATAAAAAATGCAAACGTGTGCAGTATAAATATTTAATAATTTGTAATCAATCAAAAAAAAAATAATTCTCGTTTCCTACCTGGCCTACCACCCCCTAAATAATTTTTTTTGTCAGGGAAATAGGGTTTTTCATCTCTCATTATACCCAAACTTTTCCAATTAGTTTTATTCAAAAATATTCTTTTCTTCTATGTGAACCAATCAAACCACCTCTTGACACTAACATATTTAGGGGGTTGTTTCACCCCCTTAAACCGTTTATTGGCTGATAAGAAAAAAATACGTGTAATGTGTTATCACAAGAATACACACACTGAGAGGTGCTTGGCTAGCCGAACAAAAGTTTTGTGTTCCCAACCAATTGTGTCGCTTGCTCCAAAATCAACAAATCCGTTTAGTGCAGCCAACAAAATTATTTTGTTGAACCCTCTAATTGATCCAAACATAAAATATAAATATTTGTTAGAATTGACAATATGTTTTCAAAGCTCATCAAAATATCGGGTTGAAGTAATACTTTCGTTTTATTAATGAAAATTTAGTATTTTGTACATATATTAAAATATCTCATTTGTACGAAGAAACGATGAAGTAATAGAAATAGATCGGTTCATTAAAATGCGTTTAATTTGCAAAGAAGAACAGTGATTAACTAAAAAACTTCTACAATAAATTGAATTTTTCCGAATCAAGGCATTGCCTCTTCTTCTAGGCTTTTCTTTAAACTAGAAATAGTCTATATTATTTTGTAAAAGCAAAAACTACAAAATAATTAAGCTCATAATCTGAAGAAATCACTGATCATTAGTTACACACCATAAAATTTTATTTTGTTGGAATCTACTTTTAAAAAAACCTTGCAGATCAAAACGATAATACATTGCTTTTTCTGGCATGTCAACATGCGCTATTGCGTGTTTGGTTTAAGAAACCAAATTTATTTGTATAGGTAACAAATGGTACTAAAAATCGTTTTTTGTTTTAGCTGACTAAATAGATTTGTTACGCCAAACTCTTTCTTAATAAACACACACAAATTATATGGTTACTGTAATTTCATTTTTATTCTCAGTGAATGGATACAAATTATGTGCACATAGAGTAACTATTATTAAAGGTACACAATACGCTAACCGTTCGTAAAATATCGAAGTACACAAAGTGGTTTTAAAATATATGTGTGTATTATAATATTAAATCTTTCAGTTTATAAAATATGCAAACTGTAGAAAAAATCTACCAACTGTCCAGACTATTATACTCGACCTGGATTTAAGCCTCAAAAAATTTTATATTTTAATTTTATTTTAGAGGTACAAGCTTTACGGTAAGTGTTTCAAGATAAGTCATCAACTAGACTCTTATTTATTTAAGATCATACGTTTACTAAGCCTTTTCTCACAAATATTCAAAGAAGTCATTTTGATTTAGACAACTAAATAAACATATTTGACACTTTTTTTGCAGTAATTTTTATTTTTCTGCATAACATTTCATCAAAATATAATATTTTTGCTATTTTCTTTCGCGCGTTTGCGTAAGCAGCAAACAATATAAATACAGATTATGAAAATAAATTGCACCAATTCTTTGACCCTCGTGACATATAATGAAAATATTAACTATCCCGTACAATTTCATTTTTACCCAAAATAATATAATTTCACTGCTTTGTTTGCCACGCTCTGCCACTCCTGGCTTCTTACAGTATCTGTGTTACAAGCTAATAAATTTTATAAATTTTAAGATTGGTTAGAATCAATATTATTGAAAACTAGTTTATTTAACCAAAAACAATCGCTTATTCGTCTCTTATCGTCTGTTTGTTAGCAGATTTTCTAAAATAAAAAATTGATGAAAAAACTCAGCGAAAAATATATGGGAAAATGACCTTTAGTGAATTTCACTTTCAAGAACTGATTTTTTAGTTTTTAGAACTAGAAAAAAATTTCCAGAAAGGTCTTTGACCAAATAAAACCAATTTCAGTTTGTGCAAGCTCCCATAACTTTTCAGGCCACTTTTTGCTGGCAGTTTTGACTTAATTCTGACTTTCTTCAAAATTGACTCCAATTGAATCTCTGGTTCTAAAAAAGTTATTTTTTAAATTCAAAAAAATTGCCATTCTCTCGCCCATGTATATTCTCAAATTAAACTATCTACGTCGAGATATCTTAGCAAAGCGAATGTTCGCGGGCCCGCATGTCTTGAGGAACCGCTCATTCAGAGGATCTTCTTTTAATATAGGTACAATTACATTAGCACTGTTGCCGTTTATGAGCAATTTTACTCTTCCATAGTTATTGTTAAGATCCGTTCTAGGAGCCATAAATGGAAACAAAGTTTCGTCTCAAAATAATCCAATGACATACTGATGATCTTTATCTATTCCTACTGCATAAATGTTTGGTCGTAAATGGTTCATATGGCTTACAGATGTGGTTGCGAAACTTTGGTATTCCTGAACATTCAGTTTAAGGGGATAAGGATGAACTGCACCTTCCGCGTGTGGCCAACCGCATTATGATAAAAGCAAGTGTACGTAGGAAATTAATTGTTGTATTAACTATTAAATTAATTTAACAAATCATGTGTGTGGGCGTGTGATAAATTATATCCCTTTCTACTCAACAAATAGCCTAAACTTATAATATTAATTTTAAAGTACCATCCCTATTGAATCTAAAAGTTAATCCGATTATAAGCCATCAGTTAATTTGAAAAATCTTATTAAAAAATTCTTTCTCGAGCATTAACTAGCCAAGCTTTATGTTCCAGTCGAAAGAGTATAACGATTTCCACTAATCGCATTACTAATTTTTTCAAAGTCTTTAGAGGCGTACTTTCATCTAATTAAATTAGTTAAATTTCGCTATTCATTACTAATTTATAGATTTTTTGGACATCTGCATGTTCATTGGAAAAATAAGAGTTACGTAAAATGAAGCAATTTCGAAAATAAAGTAAGTATACTACAAGTTCAGAATGCAGTTTTTATGAAATATATCATAATATTTACCGATGGAATCAGGGAAATCCACTAATAATATAAAACACAGAAAACCAGTTATTGTTTTCATTTTTTTTTAATAAATACCGATCGACTTATAAACAATCTTGTTAAGAGTGTACGAAATGAATATTCTTCAGAATGTTTTAGCTTTAGTTTCAATGTTTATTATACGATTTGATATTTTTCTTTTTATATTCTCATTATATTTTTCGTTTAACCAGGCTGAAGGCGCTAAAATAATTGAGATAACGAACATTATTCTCTACCATTTAGTGGGTAGAAAGTCATTAATTACGCTTATATAAGTGGTATGCCGTTTTTTATAGAAAACACAGAAAAATTCAAAAGTAATGCAAAATGATAAATAATAAGTTTAATATAGAGTTCTCTATTTGAAAATATACTCAAAAAATAATGCTTCTAACATACGTAACCAATAGATGTCCAAATTCTGATCCTTTTAAGTATTGGTCATAACTACAGGGATGTTTCCATTACGTAGATTAAAATCTCACAAAATTACACATTTTAATTTTATCTTATGTACGCAGACTTGACAAATAACACAGGTAGACAAATATAATTTTTGTTGTATCCGAAGAATGGACTAGTTGATATAAATAATTGATATGATATCATCAAGCATGCCTTACGATTAAGAAACAATTTTTCAGGTTAAAAGTTTCGAACTTACAAGAAGGAATTATTACAATATTAATACTGATAATAATACTACTGATTATATAGAAAATAATTAAACTTAAACTCCTATTTTTGAACAGCAGTAGATTATACTTTATAAATTGGAACAAAGAAATAGAATTTATTAAAAAAAATATTTTTTTAATCGTTTCTCTACCTTTTTCCTGTCAAAAGTTACATTTAAATCATTATAAGTTGTTTAAAGAGTGAATTCAGAAATAAAATAAAGATAAAATAAGATGAAAATTGTTTAAATCATATTACGTATTTTGAAAAAATTATTATAAGCGGAAAACTTGGATACTTATTTAATAATTATATAAAAGTACGATTTTCCAGATTTGTTCGTTAAAAATTTGGATTACTGTAGGAAAAAAAGTGGTTTAAACTACAAGAAAAATGTTAGATGAAAAAATAAACGCTATAAGTTTATCAAATAGATCATAGTATTCATAAAATACCCGTAATACGCGGTATTGTGTAAAAGTGAAATTGATTAAATTAAAAAAGTTGTTTATTCAATCAAAATATATTAAAAAATACATAAGCGCTTGTCATTTATTTGTTAATAAGATCCTATGAATAATTTATACAATAATCATAACAATATGGCAACTTTTCGACAAATCTTGATTGAACTTGTATGGGATAGTTTTTAGGGCATTACAATCAGCGATTCTCTTTTGTTTAAAGAAAAAATTACATTTCATCTTAGTAAGTTGAATTGCAATAGCAAATCAATTTTTTTTACTTAAATTATGAACATTAGTTTTTCATATTTAATAATTTAAAAAAAAAAAGTTTAATTGCAGAAATAAAAAAAGTTAGTTTTCTCTTTAGTATATCTAAGTCTAAACTGGCTTTGAATTCGATTTCAGGTGTTTCTATTTTTTTATTTACAAAATTCTGGTGTTTATTTCGTGAAAACTCTGTTTCTTTATTATGGGTAATTCAAAAATATGTTAAAAATGTGTAGAATCAAGAAGACTTTTCTATTATTGCATGAACTTTTAATTATGTGAATGAATAAAATCTTTATGTTTATGACAAAATTCTTAAATATATAAACGAATATACCTTCCGTATTCTTTAATAAAATATATAATAATTAAAGGTCAATCTATTTATCTCAAGTCAAGGAATCATGTATTTTTTTGCAGAAATCTTGAATTATGTTCCTGAAAAACGTTTTAATATAAAAAAAACAGTCTTAACATAATATTATAAAGTTAAAAAGTGTAATAAAAAATATTTTTGAACTCCTGGGGTAAATTTTGTGATTTTAGAGGTAAAATAAATGTTTAAAAATTCGACATATGCAAACTAAGGTTCCTCGTGTGTTTCACTGGTGTGTGGCCATGACGGCGTCGACCGGTCAAGTGCGGCAAACGCTCAGTGGTAGGAGTCGCTCTGGTCAGACGTAGGTTGCCTGGTTCATTCATCCCTAATTTCGCCTGCATTATAGAACAACAAATTATAGGATTTATTATAATGACCCGGAAATGTCTAAAGTTTTGAGGCCTTATTCAAATTTTACCCGGAAATAATTTTTTCTCTGACATAATTTTACAAATTTGAAAAATAACTGATACTTGAAGTATTGAACTTTTAGGCAGTTACCCATTAATATCTAATTGATTAAATATGTCATCACAATCAGCATGTATCTAAACTAAATGCCAGGGTTATCTGGGGAGATCGAAACTTTTATATTGAACCGTTATGATAAAAATTTACTTATGAATGTATGGCTTTAAATTAGTTTGAAATTACATATTTATTGGGAAATAATAAACTGATATTTATGCAGACGTGATCATGTTTACCTGTAGTAGATTTTACAAATAACACATTTAAAAGATCGATTAATAATACGCTTTCAAACTAATTAGAATTTCTCATATGTACGTATTATTTTTCCTAATACTTTATATTATGATATGTATCTCATATTACGTCATATTTCAAAGGCCCCAGGGATATTCATATTCTAAAAAGTCATGAAAAATTATTTTCTGGAAGTCTTTCTGAAAACGATCCAGGATTTTTAAATTATGTGCTAAACTGTTATTTCCAGTCGATTCTATACTACCGAAGCATGATATACTTTGCACAGATTTCACCATAATAAATTATATGGGTAAAGAACTGATTAAAAGTAACAATTTTAAAAGTAATTTTTAAACTGTTTAGAAATGTTTGGATGAGTCACAGGAAATAATAATTCTTGGTAGATTTTCAGAATAAAAATTTTATTCGAAAAGCCTAACACAAAATCATCACTGTTCACGAATTTGTCAGTGAATACAAGAAAGCGTTCGGACTGATAATATATTCCAGGAATAAATTATATATATAAATATATGGTATTAAAATTTTATTCATTGAGTAAAAGAGAAGTTTACTTATTAGAAAGGTAAAAGGAACAGATTGCTGAGGAGCATCTACAGGGATGGATGAAATATTCATATGCTAGATATCTCATGAACTACGTATAAATATATGCGTTAAAATATACTAAGTGA
>JAAAKG020060778.1:0-17852 GCA_010014905.2 Druon quercuslanigerum | reverse complement strand
GCTAAGCAAAAATTTTAATTTGAAAATATTTACCACATTTTTTAAAAAATGTAGATTTTGGAGAAGGGTTTCAAGATAATAAATTATTTTGAGAATCCTGGTGAAATTTTAAATGATTATTTGATTTTAAAAAATAATTATTAGAAACAGATTTGAACATTTTTATTGAATTTTAAAGATATTTAAAAGGCTTAAAATCTGTAAAATAAATAAATAAAATGGTTAGAAAATGTCCAATGTTTTTTATATAAAAAAATAAATTTCTAAACTTTATTTAAAAAGATGTTTCACTGAAATAAATTATTAACTGAATCTTAAACCAAAAAAAAAAAATAATTTTTAGCAAAGCAGTTGAATTTTCTACTAAATGGTTGAATCCTGAACCAAAAAATATTAATTTTTGACTAGATTTGTTTAACAAGAAGATTAGTTTTCTATAAAAAAATGATGAATTTTCAATAAAGTTGCTACATTTTTTACGAAATAGTTGAATTTTTAACTAAATATTAATTATTTAATGATTAATTATGATATTTTTTCAGCAAAAATTAACAATTTTAAGTAAAATAGGATGAATTTCAACTAAGGTAGAATTAAAAAGTCTTTTAAGCTTTTTAAATTTGTAAAAAAAATTAATTTCGCATAATAAAAAAAACTTTTAATTTGCCCAGGAATCTTAAGAAAATTTATTTATTTTATTACAACATTTTTAACTCCATTAAAAGCTTTAAGCTTTTATTTTATTTTATCCAAGTTTATTATAAAGTTAAGCAAGTTTTTTTTATAACGTTTATTATATCCAAAGATTCTTCAGAATTTGTTAACATCTTTTGGAATTTTTTATTAATTTTTTATATTTTTAAAACTGCTAAGCCTTATATATAGCTACCAAAATGATTTAAACTTCCTTGAAATATTTTAAAAGGTATTTAAAATATATTCTAAAATTTGAAAATTTGAAAAGCTTCAAAATTTTGTGTAAAGTCGGAAAAATTAAAAAAAAATTTCTTGAACATCTTTCAGATTCTTTTTTGATAATATTGGAAAGCTTTCAGAAATGATTAAATTTTTTTGATATATTCTTTTGAAGAAAATTTTTCTTTTCTAATTTGGCTGATAAAACTTTCAGTTATAAAGAAAACTACCTTTAAATATTCTAGATTTTTTGTAATTCTTAGAAATGTTTAAAAATGTTTTTATATCCTTCTGAATTTTTTTCAACATTAACTTTTTAAAATAAAAAATCATTTAAAATTTCTTTTAAAAAAAAACTTCCAGTTCGAAATGCTTAAAAATCTTGAGAATGCTTTTAATTATTTGAAATGTTTCAAAGTTTAAAATTATTTTTGAATGTTTTCAAAATTTCTAATATTTCTGAACACTTTTAAAATAATTCAAGTTTTCCTTAACTATTTTGAAAATCCTGCAAAATATGGCCTTCAAATTTTCCGCATTATTTTTCAACATTGAAATTAATCTTTTAAAATAATACCTAATTATTTTTTTAAAAAATTCAAAAATCTTATTGCCAGCCATGGTAATTTTTTGGTTTCGTTTACCAAAGTCTAGCATAAATCGTGCCAAATTAAGACATTCTAAACTTTTGTCAATAATTTAATTTTTTCCAATGGTCAATGGTAAACAAATATTTGCAATTAAATTTTTCTCTTTTATAATTAATATTTAGAATTATTTAGAAATAAATTTTTTACTAACAAAAATTACTTATTTGCAAATTGTGATTTTCCAAATTATCAAAAATGTGATGTTTATTAATACAGAATTATTTTTATTATTGAAAAATTTCACTTCAAATGATTAATTTATTCAATAAAATTTTCTTAATAAAAAGTGCAACAGTTGATATTTACACGAAAAAATATGTTAATTTTCAATTAAAAACTATTAAAGTAAACCAAAAAAAATACCGAAAAAAATCTCATATCGAATTTTGAGTTTTTAAGTCATAAAGAAGAATTTTCAAACAAAAAAAAACATTGAATTTTCAATAGAAATATGCGTTTAGTACCGAAATAATTGAATTTTTTATTAACAGATACGAGTTTTCAACAATATAGGAGAATTTAAATGAAAAGGAACTAAATTTTTTAATTTTTTCGACATAAAAAAACGAATTGTGAACAAAATTTGTTCAATTTTTAACCAAAGAAATTAACTTTTAACAAAAATTATGCATCTCTAATAAATTAAATAAATTTTTATATAAATAGTTGAATTTTTAACCCCAGAAGATAAGTTTTCTAATAAAAAAAATGTTCTACAAAATGTAGATGAATTTCCAACCCAAAATATAAGTTTTTAATTGAAATAATAATTTATTGATTTGGTTAAAAATTAAACTTTTAGTTATATATTAATTTTATTTGCTTTACAAACTTATTTCTCTAGCCTTTTTTTATTGAAATTTTTTTTACTTAGTTGAAAATTATTCCTTTTTGGTAGGAAGTTAATGTTTCTGTAAAAAATTTATTTCACTTACTTCAAAAAATATTTCTCTAACCGAAAAATAAACTATTCTATTTTTTTGTAGATTTGTATTTTTTAGTTGAAAAAAATATCTGCCTGACAAAAAATAATAATTTTTTTCGAGTAGAAAATTAATCGTTTCGTTTGGTTAAAATGTCATTTCTTTGGTTGACAAGTAATTTTTTTATTAAAAATCGGTTGAAATTAAAAATTTCACTATTTTTTTTTCGAAATTTTTCACGTTATATATTTAATTCTTTGCTTAAAAACTCATCTATTTGGTTATAAATTTAAATATTTTAAGGAAAATTTGTCTTTTTTGGTAGAAAATTTATCTTCTGAGTTAAAAGCTCAATTATTTGGTTACGAATTCATTTATTTGATTAAAGATGCATCATCTCAGTTTAAAATATAACAAATTTTGTTAAATATTTGTTTTTTTAGTTGAAAATTAATTTTTAATTAAAAATATAGCTATTTAATATTTTTTATAAAGTTGGTCTTTTTAGTTTTTAAATCACCTATTTTGTTGCAAACTCGTCTCTTTTAGTTGAAAATTCAATTAATTTACTAGAAACTGCATATTTTTACACACAAATTCAAACAAAAAACTTTAAACAAAAAACAAATCCAAAAATGCATCGAAATAAAAATTAGCATTTTCTAGAAAATTAAATTAATTTCAAACTAAAAGAGACGAGTTTGCAACAAAATAGGTGAAGTTCAAACTGAAAAGATCAATTTCCTAGGAAAAATAGAATATTTATTTCTAATAAAAAATTATTTCTCAACAACAATCAAACAAATATTCAACAATATTTTTTAAATTTTCAACCAAAGAAATTAAATTTTAACAAAAAGATTAGTTTTCTGGGAAAAAAATAATTTTTAACAAAATAGATAATTTTTTCAACTAAAAAATATAAATTTACAAAATAAATATAGAATCGTTTAATCTTCAGTCAACGAAATATTTTTTTAATTAAAATAAGTTTTCAACGATATAGTTAAAGTTTTAACCAAACAAATGGACTTTCTACCAGAAAGATTAAAAATGCATAAAGAAGATTGAGGTGATTAGAGAAAAATTATTTTTAACAAAAAAAAAAAAACAATTTTCAACTAGCAAATTGAAATTTTTTCCGAAAAGATTAATTTTCTTCCAAAAAGAAATAATTTTTGACAAAATACATAAATTTTAAATAAAAAAAGATTAAAGAAATGAGCTTGTTAGCAAATAAAATGGATCCATAATAAATTAGTTAAATTTTTATGCAAACACATGAATTAAAAAATTAATTACTTTGGTTATAAAAACTATTATATTTAAAATGCGTTTTTAAAAACTCATCAATAATTTTCTTAACTGAAAATGAAACTGTTCTATTTTTATCGAAAATTTGTAATTTATTACAATTTTATTTATAATTTTTTTATCTTAGTCTATAGACGCTTGATAATTTTAGTTGAAAATGCATATTTTGGGTTTAAAAATTATATATTTTGTTAAAAATTTGTCTTTCTTTTATTAGAAAACTTATCTTACGGATTAAAAATGTAACTATTTAGTTTAAAATTTATTTATTTTATTAAAAATGCGTCATTTTTGTTAAAATTTAATTTTTTGGTTGAAAATTAAACCAATTTTGTTTACAATTCGTTTTTTTTTTTCGAAAATGATTTTTTTTTACCAAAAATGAAGTCATTTTGTTTTTGATAATTTTGATCTTTTTCAGACAAAAAATAAATTATTTCGGTAGAAAATGCATATTTTTGGATTGGAAATTCATCGTTTTTTTTTCTTTAAAAATTTGTCTTTATGAGTTGAAAACTGAATATTTTTAATGATATTTTTTTTCTTCATGGATTGAAAAATGTTTTTTGGTTGAGAATTCAATTTCTCCACTGAAAATTCGTATTTTTTGCTTTATTAAATTGCTTAAAAATCTCAATATTTTGTTGAAAATTCACTATTTCATGGTTGAAAATTAATAATTTTAACTGAAATTTTAAATTAATAATAAATTTTTACATTAATAAACATCAAACTTTTGTCAATTCACCTATTATTTTATAGAAGGGAAAAATTTTAATATTAAACTAATTGTAAACTATTTAGCAAATCGCAATTTTAAAATAAATTATTTGATATTATTGTAAAATTTATATCTGGATCTTTTTTAATATCATTGATAAAAGAGAAAATTTTAATTGTAAATATTTTGTTACCATTGACAAAAGCTTGTTCTTAACATTTTGATATCGCACTTTAATTTGTAAATTTTTTCACACTATTAAAGAAAAGATAAAAATTAAATTATTTAAAAAAGCTTAGAATTTCTCAATTCATAATATTTATGCTGGGCTCTTGGGACAGGAAACCAAAAAAATACCGTTACTGAAAAAAAGATTTTTTTAAAAAGTTTTAATGATTTATATTTTACTTTAAAAAATTAATTTTAATCTACAATAAGAATGTGGAAGATTTTAAGGCTATATTTTTCAGGATTTTCAAAATATTTTAGAAAAGCTTAAATTATTTTAAAAGTATTTAGACAAATTAAAAATTTTGAAAACATTCAAAAATAATTTTAAACTTCAAAAGATTTTAACAAATTTAAAACTATTCAAAGATTTTTACAGATTTAGAACTAGAAGTTAAAAAAAAAATTTAATGATTTTTTATTTAAAAAAGTTAATGTTGAAAAAAAATCAGAAGGATATAAAAACATTTTAAAACATTTCTAAAAATATAAAAAAATTCCGAAAGCTTTAAAGGTGATTTTTTCTATAACTTTAAAAGTTTTTTCAGCAATTTAAAAAAAAAATAAAAATTTACTTGAAGGGAATACAACAAAAAATTTTTAATCATATCAAAAAGCTTTCCAAAATTCACAAAAAACAATGTGGAAGATGTTGAGATAATTTTTAAAAATTGCAGACGTTAGAAGAAATTTGATAAAAAATGGAAATTTTTTTAATAGCTATGTAGAAAGCTTAACAGTTTTAAATATATAAAAAATAATCAAAATTTTCAAAAGGCTTTTAAAAATTCTAAAGAATCTTTGGAATTTTTAGGACTTCTAAAATAAAATAATTTTAAACTTTAAAAGATTTTAAAAAATTAAGAACAACTGAAAGATTTTTTATGTTTTCAAAATAAAAGTTTTTTAGAAAATAATTTTTAAACTTTTAAAAGAATTAAAAAATGCTTGTAGGGTCTAGGGAAAATTAAAATGATTCTTTATTTTAAAAAGAGAATTTTGGAAGAAAATTCAGGTAGATTAAGAAAACATTTTGAAACATTTCTAAGAATAGAAAAAAATGTGGAAGATTTAAAGATAGTTTTCTTTATAATTTGCTTCAAAAGAATATAACAAAAAAATTTAATTATTTGAAAAAGCTTTCTAATATTATCAAAAAACCATCTTTTTCGAAAAATAAGATGTTCAAGAAATTTTTTTTTTAATTTTAAAGATTTTAAACAAAATTTTGAAGCTTTTTCATGATTTTAAGAGATGAACGAACATTTTCTTCAATTTATCAATAAATTTTAAATGCCTTTTAAAATATTTCAAGGAAGTTTATATAATTTTAGAAGATTTCCAACATTCTCAAAAAAAATTTGAAAGACGTTGAGGAAATTTTTTAACATTGCAGACGTTAGAAGAAATTTAATTAGAAATACAAATGATTTTAATAGCTATGTAGAAGGCTTAGCAGTTAAAAAAATTAAACATTATTCAAAAATGCGAAAAGAATTTTAAAAATTCTAAAGAATCTTTAGAATTTTGAAAATTTCGAAATAAAATTTTAAAGCTTTTAATAGAGTTTAAAATGTTGTAAGAAAATTAAAAAAATTTCTTAAGGTTCCTGGGCAATTTTTTTATTGTGCGAAAGAGTTTTTAATGAAAATTTAAAAATCCTGCACGATGTTTGAAAATTCATTTGCCTTGGTAAAAACTCAACCTATTTTAGTTAAAATTGTAAAATTTGGTAAAAAATTAATTAATTAATTATTACATAAATTAAGGTTGGTTGAAAAATCAACTTTTTCGTAAAAAATTCAACAACTTTATTGAAAATTCATCATTTTTTTTATAGAAAACTAATGTTCCTGTTTAACAAATCTTCTTGGGTGAAAAATAAAACTGGTTAAAATCAAAATTTTTTGGTTCAGGATATTATTTTTTTTCAAATTTTTTAAAATAAAATCTTGAAAAAGATTTGAAATTTCATTCCCCCTTCCCTCCGAAAACTACATTTAAAAAAATGATGTATTTTTTTCATAATAGAATTTTTTATAAACTTGCTGAAAAATTTTGTAAGGCTAAAAATGTTGTTTTCAAACCTTACAGATTTATTTGGGAATTTTTAGAAATATTGTAAAATTTCTTAATATCTTTTTGAATTTTTTTTCAATAATTTTTTTTCTTTTAAAATTTTTTAAACATCTACAATTAATATAATAATGAATTATACAGAATAATAATTAATATATTATAAAATAAACTTAATTATTTAAAAAATCGTTAGATTTAAATTTCTTTAATTTTAATTAAATACCTTCATTCGATATATACTAATTTTCTCGCAAATATATATTATAAAAAAATTGTGCACTTCATGCTTAATCTTGAATTGTTTTCCAGACATTCAACGTACAGGAGAATGCACACTTTTATAACTTTATCGTGCAATTTATTTTTGGAAGACTGCCAAAATTAAGTCGATTTTATAAAGGAAGCAAGAAAAATATGTTTATGCAGGCCTTTTTTACGATACACTTACTAGAAAACTAGACCTGATATGTTTTCGATTTATATTCCCAGAACATTTCTGACGTGATTCAATATCGTTACGTTTTTTAAAGCGCGAATATTTTTTCTCGTTTAAAATTTACGATCCAATTTTTTTCTGGTTTTTATACCTTTCGTATATGAATTAAAAGAAAAGTTTTTTTCCATGTTTTTCATATGGTCGGTTTGACATCTCGCTACAATGTTAAATTGTTATAAAAAACTTATTACAATGCTAGTTACATGCTGGTAAAATAAATACTCATAAGGAGAATATCTAGTTACGTTATTAGCAAAACAAATTTTTTACTTTATGCATGAGAAGGGTAGGTTGTTGGATCAACATTAAAGCATTTATTCATACATGTTAAATTTCCACATACATTTCAATTCTCTTAAATAATTTATTTTTTATTAAAAATTCATCTTACTATGTTTTTAGGTTTCTTTTTACAATATGCTAAATAAGTTTAAATTTAAAAGTGGGAGATTTTGTAACTAAACAAATGACATTATTTTATAATGTTTTGGTGAATTTTATTGTTACCTAGAATTTCAGTGTGAAAATTAACTGAAATCTTTTGAAATCTTTATATACATATACAAATTTCGTTTTGCGATGTTTGTCGCCACTAAACTCCGAAACTACTTAACCGATCTTGATGAAATTTGGTATTATGTGTGTAATTTGGTCCAACTTGAGACATAGCATACTTTTTATCTCGAATATTTACCACAATATTTTTTATTTCACATTAGATGTTTATTATTGGTGAAAAAGTTATAATTATATGTAAGTTCCATAAGTTTCTAACAGATGGCGGTGTAAGTTAGTCTATTGACCGACAGTTCAACATTTAACGTCTTCTAGGACATGTTTCGATTTCTTGATGCTACAATCTATTTTACTTCTAATGCGTTTTCTAATACTCTTAAGGAGAATACCTAGTTACGTAATTAGAAAAACAAATTTTTTACTTTATGCATGAGAAGGGTAGCTTGTTGGAACAACATTAAAGCATTTATTCATACATGTTAAATTTCCACATACATTTCAACTCTCTTAAATAATTTATTTTTCATTAAAAATTCATCTTACTATGTTTTTAGGTTTCTTTTTACAATATGCTAAATAGGTTTAAATTTAAAAGTGGGAGATTTTGTAACTAAACAAATGACATTATTTTATAATGTTTTGGTAAATTTTATTGTTACCTAGAATTTCAGTGTGAAAATTAACTGAAGTCTTTTGAAATCATTATATACATATGCAAATTTCGTTTTGCGATGTTTGTCGCCACTAAACTCCGAAAGTACTCAACCGATCTTGATGAAATTTGGTATTATGTGTGTAATTGGGTCCAACTTGAGACATAGCATACTTTTTATCTCGAATATTTACCACAATATTTTTTTATTTCAAATTAAATGTTTATTATAGTTCATAAAGTTATAATTATTAGTGAGTACCATAAGTTTCTAACAGATAGCGGTGTAAGGTAATTTCCTGACCGACAGTTCAACATTTAACGTTTTCTAGGTTGGGTAAGCAACCGATAGATGGTGACATGTTTCTATTTCTTGATGCTAGAATCTATTTCACGTCCAATGTGTTTTCTAACACTCATAAGAGGAATATCTAGTTACGTAATTAGGAAAATAAATTTTGTACTTTATGTACGACAAGGATAGGTTGTTGAAACAAGATTAAAGCATTTAGTGATATATGTTAAATTTCCACACACATTTCGATTCTCATGAATAATTTATTTTTCATTAAAAATTCATCTTCCTACGTTTTTAGGTTTCTTTTTAAAATATGCTAAATAAGTTTAAATTTAAAAGTGGGAGATTTTATAACTAAAGAAATGACATTATTTTATAATGTTTTGGTAAATTTTATTAATACCCAGAATTTCTGTGTGAGAATTAACTGAAATCTTTCGAAATCTTTATATGCGTATAAAAATCTCATGTCACGATGTTTGTCGCTACTAAAACCCAAAACTACTTAACCGATCTTGATGAAGTTTTGTATAATGTGCGTAATTTGTTCCAACTTGAGGCGCAGGATACATTTGATCTCGAATATTGACCTAAATATTATTTAAATTCAAATTAAATTTTTATTATAGATCAAAAAGTTTTAGTTATTCGTAAGTTCCATAAGTTTTTAACAGATGGCGGTAAATACCTCATAATCTAAGCTATATAATGCTTTGAGGTTTTGACTTTAGCATTAGCTCTGAAGTATTTGGGACCTCAAATTCCAATTCAGCGACCCAAAAAAAAAAATAATAAATATGGTCTGACCCCGGGACTCGAAAAAATTGTAGAGATTTTCTTTGAGGTTATGTCCGAACCATGACGTACTGGGGTTTTTTGGTCTTCGAATTTTGATTCAGCGACCCTCCAAAAATATAATAAACGTGATCTGACCTCCAGACCTGAAAAAATACTCGAAAAAAATTTATGAAATTTTTTTGAGGTTATTTTAATACCCTGACGTGCTGAAGTTTTTTGGGCCTCGAAGCCGGATTCAGCGACCCCGAAAACATATGGTAAACATGGTGTGATTCCCAGACTCGGAAAAAAAATTTATAAGGTTTTCTTTGAGGTTATGTCAGAACCGTGACGTGCTGTGGGTTTTTGGACCTCGGATTCCGATTCAGCGACCCAAAACATATAGTAAACATGGTCTCACCTCCAGATTAGGAAAAATATTTTTTTATGTGGCTGTGTTATTTAATTAAACACTTTTAAGTAAATAACCTAAATAATTATATGTTAACAATTAGTAATTCTCAGGAGAACAATCATGATGAATAATTTCGTAGATTAATTTAAATTTTTTATCTGAGTTTCAGAAGTTAAGTAAAACATCAGATTAACTTTGAAGAGTGAAGAACAAAGGAATGACGATGTCATTTTGGAGATTTTCGAGACAGAAGTTTTTCCCGTAGTCAATGTTTAAAAATCATGAAAATTATATTTTGTAGTCTCAAAAGTTAAATAGACTTTAAGAGTTAAAAACTAAATTTTAAAATGAAGAAACTTTATCGTAGGTTAGGAAGGACGAACAGAAATTGACAGTTTAGAAGTACCTGCAGACGGTGTACGTAATGAACGTTGACAAAATAATGGATGAGTTTTTATTGAAACTACTGATACGGAAGCGCGAAAATAAGTTTAAATTAAAAGTGAGAGATTTTGTAACTAAACAAATGACATTATTTTATAATGCTTTGGTAAATTTTTATTGTTACTTAGAATTTCAGTGTGAAAATTAACTGAAATCTTTCGAAATATTTATTTACGTATAAAAATTTTATGTCGCGATGTTTGTCGCCACTAAACTCCGAAACTACTTAACCGATCTTGGTGAAATTTGGTATTATGTGTGTAGTTTAGTCCAACTTGAGGCATAGGATACTTTTTATCTCGAATAATTACCTCAATATTTTTTATTTCAAATTACAGTACTTGTTTGAAAATTCATATTCTTATATCATTGGTTGAAAAATATTCTTTTTGATAAAAAAATTAAATCTTAAATTGAATGTGAAACTGCTTTTTGATAATTCATTGTTTAAAGATTCATCATTTTAGTTTCAAATTCATCTATCTGGTTAAAAATTGAACTATTTTCTCAGAAATTATTTTTTATTTGTTCATCAAGAATTAATTGTCTTCTCTAAAAATATAACAATACCCCTTTGGTTAAAGATTTATGTTTTTAATTGAAAGCTCATTCTTTTTTGTTAAAAATACAATTGTTTGAATGAAAATAAATCTATTTTGGTTAAGGATTCAACTGTTGCACTTTGGTTGAAGATTTATATTTTGAATTAATAATTTATCATTTTTAGTTAAAAATGTAACATCTTTGTTAAAAATAATTCTTTTCGATTCAAGGTTCATCTCTTTGGCTACAAATTTAACGATTTTGTTGAGAATTCGTTTCTTTTTTGGTTAAAAATTATTGTTTTCAATGAAAATTGTTTTTTCAGATAAATATTTAACTATTTAACTTTTGAATTGACATGTATCTTTTTTATTTTAAAATTGATTTATTTAATTGGAAATTCGTCTTGGAAAATTTATCACTTCAGCTAAAAATCGTTTCTTTAGTTAAAAGTTTGACTAATTTGTTGAAAATTCTTTCTCTATTTTGATAAAAATTAATTTTCTTACAGAAAATGTAATTATTCCATGTGTATGAAATTAATTTGAGTTTGAAAAATTAAAGAAAAATTTATATTTTTAGTTAAAAATGAAAAAACTGCAGGGATGGAAATAAGTCTGTTTTGTTTTATAATTAAACTGTTTTTCTAAAAATCTTCCTTTTTCATTTAAAAGTTTTAATGTTTTAGTTGAATTTTTATTTTTCTTCACCAAAAATGCAATTTTTCGATTAAAAATTGAACTCTTTTTTTTAAGTTTGTCTTTTTCATAGAAAAGTATTTCAAAGAAAAATTGCTGTTTGTTTAAGATTCATATTTTGGTATTCAGAAATGAGCTGTAATCTTTTCTGGATGAAATTCAACTTTAAAAAAAATGTGGTGTTTTTTATTAAAAATTCCTTTGTTTTAGTACAAATTTCATTTTTCTTGGATATCCTTTTTGATTAAAAGAATGCATCTGTTTTGTATTGAAAATTCAATTTTTTTCATAGAAACTTATTTTTTGGTGGAAAATCGATATTTTGATCCTGAAAAGTCAACTGGAATCTTCTTTAGATGAAAATTCAACAAGTTCTTTTTAAAATTTGTTTATTGTTTAAAATTATAATTTATCTATTTAAAGAGAAATTTAATTTTTTTTGGATAAAACTGCAACTATTTGGTAGAGAATTAAGCAGTTTCGTTAAAAATTCATCCTTTTCGGTTAAAAATTCGTTTTTTGGATTGATAATTCAATTTTTCACGTAGAAATCTACTTCTTGTTTAAAAAATCATATTTTTAATTATTAAAAATCACATTTTTCTTAATTTGTCTGTTTTTGTAAAAATTTAAATTTTGTTGTTGAAAATATTAAAAAGATTTATTTGAATTACTTTTTTAAGATAAACACTGTTTTTATTATTATTGTATTTTTAGTTAAAAACCAATCTCTTGTATTTTGTTGACACTTACTCTTTTTAACTGAAACTTTAATTTTTTTCACTTTTTTAACATTAATTTTCTTTAGTTAGAAATTTTCATATTTTGTTAAAATAAAGATAATTTTCTGGGTTTGAAATTTCATTTTTGTTCAGTTAAATGAGCGGGTTTAATAGAAAATTAATTTTTTGCTTTAAAATCATATTTTTTCACTGAAAATTCAATGTTTGTAAAGAAAATTCGTCTTTTGGCTTAAACAATTTAGATAAACGTTAATATCTCTCTTGAGTGAAAAATCTTTGATTGTTTAAAATTTGTTAATTTTGTTAACATTATTTATACATTTAATATTTTTTGATTGAAATATAAAGTATAACAATTTTTGGGGGGATTTTTTACACCCTGCCTATTTACAATCTCCCTATCAAAAATAGCAAAAAGAATATTTTAAAAAATTAAAAATTCATCTATGTCTGGAGATTTTTTTTTTAATAAAAAGGCAACTGTTTGGTTTGAAAACAAACTATTATGTTAAAACGATATACTTTTAGTTGAAAATTCTCCTGTTTTGTTAAAAATTTAATTATTCTATAGAAAATTTACTTTTGTCATCTGTTTTAGTAAAAATTACTTTTATTATAAAAATACACTATTTAGTACAGAATTCAGCTATTTTATTTTTAAAAAGTTGTGAAAAAATATTTCTTTCTTCAATTGAACATTATTTTTTCGTAGAAAGTTTGTTTTTGTTATAAAAATCATATTGTGATTTTGAAAAATCAACAGGAATATTTTTTTGAGAAGAATTCAACTATTTTTTAAAATTTTTTAAATAAAAATTCTTCTGATTCAAGAGAAATTTAATCTTTTTCTGATAAAAATGCAACTATTTGGTAGAGAAGTCAACAATTTTGTTAAAAAGCCTTCGTTTTTGTTTAAAAATTAATAATTTTGGATCAAAAATGCAAATGTTTTTCGTAAAAACTTTTTTCTTGTTTAAAAATTCATATTTCAATTGTGAAAAGTCAACTTATATCTTTTTTAAAAGAAAATCCAACTATTTTTATTTAAGTTATCTTTATGCTTTAAAAATTTATTTGTTTTTATGGAAATAACATTTTTTTTAAAAATCCAACTTTTTAATTAAAAATTGTTTTCCTTTGCTTGAGTTCATTCGCTTTGTTAAGAAAGAAATTTTTTTTGAAGATTTATATTTTTAGCTTAAAACTCATCTCTTGGTTTGAAAGTTTAACTATTCTTTCAAAAGATATTTTTTACATTATAATTTAACTGCTTGGGTAAAAGTTGAACTATATTGTTAAGAATTTATTTGTTTAAATAAAGGCTTATGTCGAGTTGAAAATGTAATTATTTAGTCGGAAAGCCTTTTTTTTTGTTTAAGTTCATTTTTTAATTAAAAATTTAGCTTGTCTATTTGTTTTAAGATTGATTTTTTTTCGTTCAAAATTGAAAGTTAAGAAATTGAAATGAGATTAAAATCAAATTTAAAATCTTATTTAACGTCCAAAAATCAAGCAAATAATTTTTAATTTTAATTCATAGAAAATTCTCCTTTTTGATTAAAAAAATAATTTTCTTGCTTTAAAATTTCATGCTTGATGGGTAAAAATGCATCAGTTTTGTGTGAATTTAATTTTTTGCCAAAAAGTCGCATTTTAGTTTGAAAATTTAATTTTTGCAGAGAAAATTCGTCTTTTCGCGTTAAGATTTCAGAATTTAGATAAACTTTTATTTCTTTCTTGACTGAACTTCATTAAAAATTTTTTGGCCTAATACGATCTGACGGTACGGCGGCCTACCTGCCCTCTCGGCGACCTTTTTCTATTATTCAGCGCTGGACTGGATCTCGAAACACTTTAAGGTACGTGACTTGAAGAAAAAAGTTACTTAATTAAAATTTTTAACTATTTATACAAAATGAAATATGTTTGAAAATACTGTTTCTTTGTTGTTGAAAATTCAACTATTTCATACAAAATTGGTATTTTTTTTATGAATAATTAATTTTTTCGGATAAAAATTCATTTATTTTGTTAAAAACTTTAACATTTTAACTATAAAACTAAACTTTGAAACAAAAAATCAAAATTTTCACCAAAAAGCACAATTTTAAAAAAAATTCATGAATTGTCAGCTAAAAAGTTTAAATTTTGCAGAAAAGTATAGTATTTTAACTTTCATTTAGAAAAATAAGTTTTAAACTAACAAGAAAATTCACTTTTAAAAAAGCAGTTTAATTTTAAACTAATTAAACGAATTGCAAACCTGAAATATGAATTTTAAATCTAAATAGATAAATGTTCAACAAAGTTCATTATTTTTCAACTAAAAAAGATTATTTTTCTGCCCAGAAATAAATATTATAATTTTTAGTCAGAAAAGTGAATTTTCAATAACAAAATTTGCCTTTTTTGGTTGAATTGTCCCATCACTCCCTTTTTTGCATTGTAAGCAATGGGACCCTGATAACTTTTTTTAACACATTTTTTAGCTTAAGACGATCTGACGGTACGGCGACCATCCGGCCCTCTCGGCGACCTTTTTTCTATTATTCAGCGCTGGACTTTTTGGTTGAAAATACTGTTTTTTTTTTTTTGTTGAATATTCAACTATTTTCTTGAAAATTTATTTTATTTCCTTAGAAACTAATTTCTTTAACTGCAAATAAAACTTTCATTTTTTTGGCGTATATTTATATCTTTCAATTCAAAGTTCATCAATTTTGTACAAAATTGGTTCGTTTCAGTAAAAAATTCATTTTTTCGGATAAAAATTCATTTATTTTGTTAACAATTTTAACTATTTAACTATAAAACTAAAATTTGAACCCAAAAATCAAATTTTCAACCAATTAGACCAATTTTTAATAAAATGCATGAATTGTCAGCTAAAAAATTTGAATTTTGCACAAAAAATAAATTATTTAAACTTTCATTTAGAAAAATAAGTTTTCAAGCGAAAAGAAAATTAATTCTTGAGAAAAAAAACCAATTAAATGAATTTTAAACCTAAAATATGAATATTGAATCAAAATAGACAAATTTTTAACATAATTTATTAATTTTAAACTTAAAAAAATTATTTTTCTGGCCAGAAATGAATATTATAATTTTCAGTCAGAAAAGTAAATTTTCAATAACAAAATTTGCCTTTTTTGATTGAAAATTCATTTGTTTTGTTGAAAATTACAGTTTTTAAAAAACTAAAGTCAATTTTTAAACCGTGTCCTAAGTTAATTAGTTATAATTTCTCCAGAGCGGCGCTAGTCTTCACATCACTTCCTTTTTTTGCATTGTAAGCAATGGGACCCTGATAACTTTTTTTAACAAACTTTTTAGCTTAAGACGATCTGACGGTACGGCGGCCTTCCGGCCCTCTCGGCGACCTTTTTTCTATTATTCATCTCTGGACTGAATCTCGGAGCACTTTAACATACGTGACTTAAAGAAAAAAGTTACTTAAAGAAATTTAAAAAAATATTTATACTGAATATATTTATACTAAATGAAATATGTTTGAAGTCTAATTGTCAACGAAACATGCACTTAGTCTTTTTTCTCGAAAATCTGTTTTTTTGTTGTTGAAAATTCAACTATTTTGTTAAAAATTTATTTTCCTTCTTTAGAAATTGACTTTCTTTAACTGAAAATGAAACTTTCATTTATTTTGTTAGAAATTTTAACCTTTTAAATATAAAACCAAATTTTGAACCAAAAAATCACATTTTTAACGAAATAGACCAATTTTCAACACAATGCATGAAATTTCAGATAAAAAATTTGAATTTTGCAATAAAAATATAATATTTTAACTTTCAGTTAAAAAAATAAGTTGTTAACCAAAAAGAAAATGAATTTTTAAGAAAAACAACCGAATTAATGAATTTTAAAATGCAGAAATTCATCAATAAAATGCACGAATTTTCAGATAAAAAAATTGAATTTTGCAGAATAAATATAATATTTTAACTTTCAGTTAAAAAAATAAGTTTTTGACCAAAAAGACGATAATTTTTTGAAAAAACAATGTAATTTTGTACTTATTAAATGAATTTTAAATCTGAAATATGAATGCTGAATCTAAATAAACAAATTTTCAAAATAATTAATGAATTTTTAACTAAAAAAGATTATTATTCTGTCCAGAAAAAAACTATTATAATTTTCAGTTAGCAAAGTGAATTTTCAACAACAAAATTATCCTTTTTTGGTGAAAATTCATTTGTTTTGTTGAAAAATACTGTTTTTAAAAGTGAAAATCAATTTTGAAACAGTGTCCTAGGTTGATTATTTCTAATTTCCCCAGCGCGGTATAAATTGTCACATTCCTCCCTGTTTTTGCATTATAAGCAATAGGACCTTGATAACGTTTTTTAAAATTTTTTAGCTTATTCACGATCTGACGGCACGGCGGCCACCGGCCCTCTCGGCGACCTTTTTCTATTTTCTAGCGCTGGACTGGATCTCGAAGCACTGTAACGTACGTGACTTAAAGAAAAAAGTTACTTAAAGAAACTTTTTAACTATTTATACTAAATATATTCATACTAAATGTAATATGTATGGATTCTAATTGTCAACGAAACATGTGCTTAGTCTGTTTGGTTGAAAATACTGTTTTTTCGTTGATGTTGAAAATTCAACTATCTTGTTTTGAAAATTTATTTTATTTTCTTAGAAACTGATTTTTTTAACTGAAAATGAAACTTTCATTTTTTTTGTATATTTATGTCTCTTAATTTAAAATTCACCAATTTTGTACAAAATTGATCCTTTTTGGTAAAAAATGTATTTGTTTGAAAATTTTAACTATTCAACTATAAAACTAAATTTTGAACCAAAAAATCAAATTTTCAACCAACTAGACCAATTTTCAACAAAATGCATAAATTGTCAGCTAACAAATTTTAATTTTGCAATAAAAATATAATACTTTAACTTTTAGCTAGAAAAATAAGTTTTTAACCGAAAAGAAAATGAATTCTTAAGAAAAAGAACCAATTAAATGAATTTTAAAGCTGAAACATGAATATTGAATCTAAATAGACAAATTTTTAAAATAATTCATTATATTTTCAACTAAAAAAGATTATTTTTCTTGTCAGGAATAAATATTATAATTTTTACTCAGAAAAGTGAATTTTCAACAACAAAATTTGTCTTTTTTGGTTTAAAATTCATTTGTTTTGTTGAAAATAACTGTTTTTTAAATGTGAAAATCAATTTTTTAATAGTGTCCTAAGTTGATTAATTCTAATTTCTCCCGCGCGGCGCTAGTTTTCACATCACTCCCTGTTTTTTCATTGTAAGTAATGGGACCCTGATAACTTTTTAAAAAATTTTTTGACTTAAGACGAACTGACGGTACGGCGCACATTGGGGACAGAATGTTCAAAACCACCTACAGGTCGCAAATCTTAACCAAATCAAACAAAATTGGGCT
>JAAAKG020060767.1:0-17853 GCA_010014905.2 Druon quercuslanigerum | reverse complement strand
TGCTCCTTATTACTCTGGATTCCTCCTTGATTTCAAACGTTAAAAGTGACTGATTCGAGAGTGAATGGCCCCTCGATAAGAATTTAATTGGTTTAAAACAAAAAGTAGTTTATCTTTCGGTAAAATAATGAACGTGTCATCAACATATCTATAATATGTGTCCAAAGGAAAATCTAAATTTTTTTATGACATGGGATTCTAGGTCTTGCATAACTAAATCAGCTAATGTCGGAGAAATGGGAGAACCCATAGGTGTTCCATGTATTTGTTTATAAAAAATATTATTAAATTTAAATATAGTTTTTTCCATTAGAAATTTAATTCCTTCTTCAAATTTTTTAAGAGGTAAATTAGTGTAGTTTTTTATATTAATTCATCGACTTAAAATACTGATATTAACTAAATCATTTGGAATATTTGTGAATAAAGATGAAGCGTCTAGAGAAGCCATAAGGTGGTCAGAAGGAACTGTTTTATTAATAATTATATTTTTTGATTTAAAAGAATTTTTGACTTGTGTTTGTGGACTAATCAATGTTTTTTTTAAAGAATATTATTGGATATATTAGCCATATTATGCGTAGATGAATTTATTAATGAGACAATAGGTCGAAGTGGACAATTAAGCTTATGAACTTTAGGTAAACCATAAATTACGAGGTATGTTTGTATCATGTACTAATAAATCTTTACGTAAAATATCATTACACAAAGAACCTTCAATTCACAATAAATTTAAGAATTTAAAATATTTATTTTTTAATTCTTTCTCTGGATTTTCATTCATTTTTCCATAAGTTGTGTTATCATTTAACAATTCTTGCATTCTTTGTTATATAATTCTTTATTAAGAATGAAAATAATATCACTTTTTTCAGCATGTGTAATCAGTAATTGTTTGTTAGATTTAATAAATTGTTGTGTTTTTTTAATTTTCTTTGAAAAGAATCTGTCAATATGATTGTTTTTAGTATTCTGTAAAAATTGATGTGATGTGTTAATCATTCTATGTCTTAGCAAATTACGATTATCTGTATAGTTAATTAATTGTATATTTAATTCTATATCTTTAACAATGTCTAAAATTATTTTACGTTTGTTGGAAAAAAATGATGAAATAAATTTGTTTCCTAACCTCAAAATATCATTAATTTCCATAGGAATGAAGACATTGCTAAAATTTGTAATCCAAGGATCTTTGAAATCAGAATTAATTGTATCTTTATGTTTGTCGATTTATATTATCGTCGATTTATTTTGACGTTATTGAAGTTTTGCTTTAAAAAATTTAAGTGGATATTTAAATCTTTAATTTCATCATTAAGTAAGCGACGTTCAAGAGAATCTGACATATAATTAACATGATTTTTTCTACTTCGACTAAAAAATTAAAAATTTCTAACATTCTTAGTAGCATTAGTAATATTCTTTGGTAATAAATTATATATGCGACAATTAACGAGAAATACTTCTCTGGATTTAGACTTGGTAATCTTCTTGTTCAAATTTGTGAATTTTTTTACATCTGTTAAAGAATTTGTATAATTATTTTTGATTTCGTTGAGATACATATTGTTAAAAATAAATATAAATGAAAATCAGTTAACAAAGGTTTTAAATATTAATACTCGATCGATGTTATAAATAAACTTCTATGCTAAAAAATTATGCTATGGTAATTCAGGTCAACTTTGAGGTAAATATCAACGCTTATTTTTAATTTCTTAAACTTTCTTTTAATAGGAAGCATATATAATTTTTTATTTTGCATTCTGTTTCCCATTATATATATTATTTTAACAATTTTTCTCATAAAACAAACTGAGAAAGGGAGAAACGTTGATTGACAAGGAATAAAGGATTAATTTACCACCGTATTCCATTGGTCTAAAGTATGTCGTTTTACCATCTTAACAAATAATTTAATCAATTATAAACTGAAAAATGTAAAAAAAAAAAATGAAGGCTCTCTTCCAAAATTATAAGCGTAACATATTTAGCTTTTGATTTTATAAACTTCTGATTATATTTATTGTATTTCAATTTGCGTTATTCACTTTAGAAGATGAAAATTTTATTTCTGAAATAAAGCTTAGATGTTTAATTAAATATTCCTATAGAAAAAAGATATCACGAAATTATTCAATTGCAGGTGTACCAAATTTTTTTATTAAACTTGCTCACGGGCCCGATTTTGACCTCGGAATATTTTTAGAACATTACAACAGAATTGAATGGAGTTTAAAGTGCGCTAACTTAAAATTTTTTGTTTTAAAATTTAATTGATTCAGGGAATTTAAAAAGAGTTCATGCGTAAAATAACGAACATTTTTCAACATATTAGGTTATTTATATTAAATAAAATCAAATTTTTAATCTATTTTAATCATTTGTAAGTAATTTAAAAAATCTTATAAAATTAATACCTTGAGATCACGTTTAGAAAATTCCAACAGATTTGAAAGAAATTTTAAAAAAGTTCATTTAAAATTTATTCGCTTTAGAATTCAGGACACCTTAAAAGATTTGAAAGTTTAAGTTAACAGCTATTTTCAAGATTTTTGGTTATTTATAATAAATTCTAATTATTTTCAATCTATTTTGATTGTGAAAAAGTATATCAAAGAATTTTTTAAATTGATCTCTTTATAGGTTTGAGAAATTTCAAAAAATTTAAAATTGTTTTCGTGGAGATGATTTAAAATTACTCTGTTTTAGCAGTTTTAAAATTGAAGGTATTTTAAAAGACTTGAAAGTTAAACTTAATGACTTTTTTTTTAAATTTTCGGTTACATATAGCAAATTTTAACTATTTTTTTATTTATTTTTATCATTTGAATGTATTTCAAATAATTCTAAATGATTCTAGAGAAGATTCCTTCAAAAAATTTCTGTTTTAGCATTTTTAGAATTTAGGATGTTTCAAAAGATTTTGAAGATAAAAATCAATGACCATTTTTATGATTTTGGGTTATCTATAATAAATTTAAACTTATCTTAAATTCCTTTTAAAAACTTGAAAGTATTTCGTAAAATTTTATAAAATTGAAGTCTGAAATATCGAAATATCGAAAAAAAGCTTTTTAAAGAGATAATTAAAAAAGGCATTTTTAAAAAATTAAAAATTAAAATTAAAGATTATTTTCAAGAATTTAGGCTAGTTTTAATCAATTCTTACTAATTTTCCATTTGCTTTAATAATTTAAAAGAATTTTGTCGAATTTTTTAAAAACTGATCTCTGTAGAGCACATTTAGAAAATATTAACAGATTTAAAACAATTTGAAGGAAATTATTTACAATTTTTTTGTTTTAGCCATTTTTTTATTATTAATGGCATTTTAAAAGATTTTAAATATAAAATAACCACTATTTTCAAGATGCTGGAATATTTATAAAAAATTCTAACTAATTTTCAATAATTTTTAACTCTTTAAAATATTTTTAGAAAATTTTAACAGCTTTGAAAGGATTTTAGAGGAAATTATTTAAATGTTCTATTTTAACCATTTTCCTTAGAATTTAGGAGTTTTACAAGATTTCAAATATAAAATAACGTTTAGTTTGAAGATTTTATGTTATTTATAATGAATTCTAACTAATTTTCAATCTATTTTAATAGTTTTAAAAATGTTATAAAACTGATATCTTTCGAGAATACAATTTAAAATTGTTTAAATAAATTTAATTGTCAAATCTCAAAAATTAAGTTACCAAGTCAAAGAATATATTTAGTAAATATTGTAAGGCCCGACGAATTCCAATGTCTGAAATAATTTCCATGGTATTGATAATTTACAAAATTATGAAAAACTTTTTTTTTCTACATATTATACTACAGAACGATGTAGAAGACGTTACGTAATTTAAAATGCTTTACTCAATTTATTGGTCCGATTTAAGTTGATTTTATAAAAAATGATAACATTAATTCTGACAAATAATCTTATACCAAGTCATAAAAAAATGTCGTTAACTAAATATTTACGCAGTATTAAGAAATACACACAGTAAAAGAAAATTGGGTTTTAATTTTTTCAAAGTTGGTAAAAAACTGCTTTTTGAAAAATTCCTGTTACTATAACTAGTAAGATGTGAAATATTTTTTAATTGTTTATATATTAGCCGAAATAATACATGGATACATGAATTTGGGTTAAAAAAATGCGCCAAGGTTTATTGGAAGAGAGGAAAACTTAATGGCATCTCTGAGTATCCTGTGCTCGTCGAGAGAAGCGCTATACGACACCTTTGCGCTGGAGAGACTTATGCGTACCTGGGCGTGCCACAGAGCCACATTCAGGATGTGACATTTATAAAGGATACTTTTCCAAGCAGATATAATCGGCTCATCAGGCAGATTTGCTGAGTGCATGTATTTTGTCACAAATTATTATTTTTTAGTAGAACATTAATCTTGCTGCTTAAAACTGTATTTTTGAGATGAAAATTAAATTTTTCTATCAAAAATTAATTTTTACAACTTAAAATATAACTATTTCATTTTTTGTCAAATTTTCTTTTTGATGTACAATCTTTCAGAGTGGGCATTCATCTGCTTGGTTAAAAAAGTAACCAATTTAATAACTGATGTTATTTGACTGAGAATATATTTTACTCACTTAGAATCAAATTTCATTCTATTTGTTGGTAAAATTTATCTTTTTTACTCAAAAATCATCGATTCTGTTAAAAATTTGTATTTTTTTTGGTAACAAATTTATCTTCTGGTTTGAAAATGTAACGCTTTGTTTGCAATTTTTTCATTAAATATGATTGATTTCAATTAAAAGTACAATTATTTTTACAGAATCTTGACCAATTTTCTTTGAAATTCTTATTTCTTTTTTAAAAATTGATTTAGTTTGGCTAGAAATATAGCTACTCCAATTTTGCTAGAGAATGATACAAGATTAAAATTTACATTTTGATTTTAAAAAGTCAACTGAAATCTTTCTTGGATGAAATTTTGACTGTTTGAATGAAAATGTGTCTCTTTGATCAAATAATTGATCTATTTTAGTAAAAGTTTCATGTGTCTTAAATGATACTGCCAAAGAATTCATTTCTTTCGAATAATATGTTATTGCCCTAAAAATCCTTTAGGACCATTTTAAGGTCCATAAAGATCTCCTAAAATTCTTATAAATATATAGAAATTGCCTAAAATCATTCGAAGTCGGTAAAAATCTTAGATTTTCGTAAAATGTTTTGAAATATTACTATACCATTTAAATTCTATAGTATTCTTGAAAAATTCATTAAAATTGTTTATATTCATAAAAATCCGTTTGAATCTCTGGTACTTTTAAAGCTCCTAAGTCAATATTTCGTTAAGTCGTTAAAATACTTCTGTACATCCAGAATTAAAATTTCCTCATTCCTATTTTGACAATTGGCAGAATTCGTTTTTCATGTCTTAAAATCTCTTTACATGACTCAAAATCCGACGAAATCATTTAGTCACTTTTAATTCTTTGGAATCGACTGCAATTTTAAAAATTATAAAATTTTGAAATTTAAATATTTTCATTAAAACTGCAGTCAATTTGTCATTTGCTGTCAATATATACATATTTTTCAGAACATTCAGGAGATTTAGAATTCTTTGTTTGATTTTTTATAGATGAGACTGAAAAATGTGTAGAAAGCGATTCTCATCTCTGTTTTTACGCATGAAGCGATGTTTAATTATTCTTAAGGTTCAGTATGAGCTACTACAGTAAATATGAAAAATTTTGAGATCTTTCATAAATAAACTTCCTCCTTCCACTCTATTTATCTTAATTAACAAATTGGGAGTATCATTTCCTAGAAGAAAAAAACAGTATATGTAGTAGACATTTAGCAATTCATTCTTTATACGCAGTTCTTCAAAAATCAGTTTATTCTATTTCCGTGTTATTGTGCCTATTAAAAGACATATGAAGATTTCTGTAAGTAGCCTGCTGCTCAAGTTAGTGAGTTTCCATCATTATAATGGTGAGAGCAATGTAAAATATTATTTATTATTTACACCACATATACATTTTCTGTCATTACTATCCTTCTTATACGTTCTCCTTCCCATTCTCTACGTGTCTTCTTTCCTCCTACTATCACTGCTCTCCGTTACTCCAAAGCCCCAACCATACATCCCCACCCTATTTCCCAACTCACAATCCCGGTACTACATCTCCACCAACCTGATAAAGATTCCCACTACACTTTCCTTTCTAATCCTCTACTTTTGTTTTTTTTTTGGTCTACTACCACTTCCCTTCGTTTCTTGAAATCCCCACCCATTCATCCCCACTCTAGTTTACAACTCTCCCTCTCTTTGGCACAATCGCACTATACATACCCTTCCCCACAATTTATTAATGTATTTCTCCCATACTATCACTGGCCTTCTCTACTCCTAATCACCATCCATTTATCCCCACCTTTTTTCCAACTCATTATCCTCTACTACATCTTCTCCTACCTTCCGGCATAATCCCCCTACACTTACCCTTTTCCATCATTTACCCGTGCTCTTTTTCCATAATACGACTGGCCTTCACGACTTCAAATCACCACCTATACATCCATAACCTATTTTCCAACTCATTTTCCTCCACTGTATCTTTTCCTACCATCCTGCACAATCATAGTAGACTTACCCTTTCCCACCATTTATTAATATTTTTCTCTATGCTACTGCTGGCGTCCTTTACTTAAAATCACCGTCCATATATCATCACCCTATCCCCCAACTCATGATCCTCTACTACATCTTCCCCTACCTTCCTAGACAATTCCCCTACACTTACCCTTTTCCATCATTTACTTGTGTTCTTTTTCCATAATACCAATGGGTTCTCAAATTCAAATTACCACCCATACATCTATCACCTATTTCCCAATTCATTATCCTCCACTATATCCTTCCCTACCTTTCTGCACAATCCGACTATGCTTACCCTTTCCCACCATTTATTAATGTTTCTCTCCATACTACCGCTGGCCTTATTCACTTCAAATCACCGCCCATACATCATCACCCTATCTTCCAACTCATGATCCTCTACTACAACTTCCCCTACCTTCCTAGACCATCCTCCTACACTTACCCTTTTCCATCATTTACCCGTGTTCTAATTTCATAATACCACTGACCTTCTCGACTTAAAATCACTGCCCATACATCCCCAAACTAATTTCCAACTCATTATCCTCAACTATATCTTTCCCTACCTTCCTGCACAATACCCCTACACTTACCCTTTTCCACCATTTACCCGTGCTATTTTTCCATAATACCACTAGCCTTATCGACTTCAAATCACTGCCCATACATCCCCAAACTAATTTCCAACTCATTATTCTCAACTATGTCTTTCCCTAACTTCCTGTACAATACCCCTACACTTACCCTTTTCCACCATTTACCCGTGCTATTTTTTCATAATACCACTGGCCTTATCGAGTTCAAATCACCACCCATACATCTCCAACCTATTTCCGAACTCATTATCCTCCACTGTATTTTTCCCTACCATCCTGCACAATTCCACTACACTTACCCTTTCTCACCATTTATTAATATTTTTCTCTATACTACCGCTGGCCTCCTTTACTTCAAATCATCGTCCATATATCATCACCCTATCTCCGAACTCATGATCCTTTACTTCGTCTTCCCTTAACTTCCTAGACAATCCCCCCACACTTACAATTTTCCATCATTTACTTGTGTTCTTTTTCAATAGTACCAATGGGTTCTCGACTGCAAATTACCACCCATACATCCAGAGCCTATTTCCCAATTCATTATCTTCCACTATATCTTTCCCTACATTCCTGCACAATCCCACTATACTTACCCTTTCCCAACATTTATTAATATTTCTCGCCATACTACTGCTGGCCTCCTTTGCTTCCAATCACCGCCCATACATCATCACCCTATCTTCCAACTCATGATCCTCTACTACATCTTCCCCTACCTTCCTAGACAATCCTCCTACACTTACCCTCTCCTACCATTTACCAGTGTTATTTTTCCATAATACTACTGGCCTTACCGACTTCAAATCACCACCCATACATCCCCAACCTATTTCCCAACTCATTATCCTCCACTGTATCTTTCCCTACTATCCCGCACAATCCCACTACACGTACCCTTTCCCTCTATTTATTAATATTTTTCTCTATACTACCGCTGGCCTCCTTTACTTCAAATGACCATCCATATATCATCACCCTATCTCCGAACTCATGATCCTTTATTTCGTATTTCCCTAACTTCCTAGACAAGCCCCCCACACTTACAATTTTCCATCATTTACTTGTATTCTTTTTCCATAATACCAATGGGTTCTCAAATTCAAATTACCACCCATACATCTATCACCTATTTCCCAATTCATTATCCTCCACTATATCTTTTTCTACCATCCTGCACAATCCAACTACACTTACCCTTTCCCACCATTTATTAATGTTTCTCTCCATACTACTGCTGGCCTCCTTTACTCGCAATCACCGCCAATACATCATAACCCTATCCCCCAACTCATGATCCTCTACTACATCTTCCCCTACCTTCCTAGACAATCCTTTTACACTTACCCTTTTCCATCATTTACCCGTGTTATTTTTCCATAATACCAATGACCTTTTTGACTTGAAATTACTGGCTATACATCCCCAACCTATTTCCCAACTCATTATCCTCCACTACATCTTCCTCTACCTTCCGGCATAATCCCCCTACACTTATCATTTTCCACCATTTACCCGTGCTCTTTTTCCATAATACCACTGGCCTTCCCGACTTCAAATCACCAACCATACATTCCCAACCTATTTCCCAACTCATTGTCCTCCACTGTATCTTTCCCTACCATCCTGCACAATTCAGCAACACTTACCCTTTTCCACCATTTATTATTATTTTTCTCTATACTACCGCTGGCCTCCTTTACTTCAAATCACCACCCATACATACCCACCCTGCTTCCCAACCAATTATCATCTACGCCATGTTTCCTCCAAAGGCGTGAACCATGAGTTCTGTCGAAAAATGTTTACATATTTATTTTTGTTCTCAGGTCCTTTTCTCCATAGGAGAAATATTTAAAAAACTTAATTTATAAATCAATAAATGAATAATAATAATAAACTTTCGTTTTTCAATATCGGAAATAATGCATTATTAAAAGTTATAATTTTTTTATCACCTTTACAGTCCGTTTCTTAAACTCGCCATAAACCCTCCAACTGTACAGCCTACGGGTCAACCTATAGTTAATTTATCAGGTTTTATTAATTTTTCAAACTTTAGGAAAAGTTAACTAAAGCGTGCAATAAGTCCGCAAATATTGAAATTTTCTTAGATTTCTCCTTGTTGCAAAATTTTTACATAATTATTCTGAAATATGAAAAGTGGACAATATCCATCTTCAGCTCTCGAAGAAGAAAAAAACTTCAAGATTAAATAAATTGGTTCATAACTTTTGATGAAAAATTGAGTTTGAAAATAAAATTCACGTGTAAAACTCCATAAGAGCAGCTATGACTAGTTTAAGCGAGCTGAAAAATAACTCTACAAAAAAACAAAAAATAGGCATATTCTGATCCTACCTACACCCTATTCGTTTGAATTTAAAAGATATGCCGAGTACGCACAAACAGAAAGGAAAGCACGTTGCTGCTCCTGCCTACACGAATATTTATTCTTGCCTTGGTAAGGGTGCTGTATGAGGGCCTAAACATTGATGATTATTTGTTACAAATGCTTGTTTACCTTTTTTATTTTTGTCCAAAAAAAATGAAATTTTTTCTTTTCTTTTTTTTTGAAAATTCTTATCTTTTTTCAAATTTCAACAGGAACATTTTTGGGTGGTTGGCCAGATTTGCTCGTTGGATTCTTGGTTTTATTTTTAGGAATTCTGCAAATCTCGTTTAAATTTCTTAAATTGTAATTTAAATTCCCTTATCTCTTTGTAAATGTTAAGAGATTTTAAAATCGTATCGTGACCAAATCTTAGAACAACAGAATTATTTTGCAACATTAAGTGATAATTTAACATTAAAAATCTTTTCTATCAATGATGCTGCGACGAAGCATTTAGAAATACCTTTTATTATAAAAAGAAATTATTTGTTTTGAAATATTTACAGATAAAATTGATGGTACAGAAAATTTGCTAATCGTTATAAATAGATAAATTAACTAAAAATAGGATGTAATTCTTATCGTGGACATTGAAAACAAGATTTTGTCAAGTTTAGGTAAACACAAATTTTTTTTTAAGATAATTACAATTAAATAGCATAAGGACAAAGTAAGATCAATCATTCTTTTAGGCTCTTTTAGCTTTTAGGCTCTTGAACGCACCAACAACCAATTTCTAAGAACCACCGCTAGTAAAAATAAAACTACCCCTTGTGTAAAAACTCAAATTCGGTAAAAACAAATAATAACAGTATTTTCCGGTTATTCTGGTTCCCAGGCCGCACGCCGAAAAATTCCAAAAACGAGCTTATTATTAAAAAAATTATCCCTTGCAAAAAACAAAACCTGAAAACACAAAATGTACCAGATTTCGGGCTTACTTTTGGCTCTCGAATTTTTGAACTTTCTTGGGCTCTTGGGAGAGATTATTTTTTGACAAAGTCATATCTGCCTAGAAATAAGGAGCTGGTTTTTTATATCAGGCGTTGGAGCCCAAAAATCGGTGTTGCAATTTTTTAAAAACCAAAAATTCAGAGACTATAGTTTTACTATAAAATTCTAAAAAAGATTATTTTTTGACAAGATAATATTTGCCATGTAGCAAGGGGCTGTTTTTCAACATTCATGGTTGAAGCCCAACAATTTCGCTGATATTTTTAAAGAGACCAAAAATCAGAGATTTTAGTTGCGCTGTGAAATTCTGGAAAAGGGTATTTTTTGACAAACTCAAATCTTCCTGATAACCCAGGGTTGTTTTTAAACGTAAATGGGTGAAGACGAAAAATCAGTATTAGTATTTTTGAATAGCACTACATTCAAAAATCCCCAAAAAAGCCAAAAAATCAGTCGCTGATTTTTCGGCTCTTCACAATTTCTAATACTAATGCTTGGGTTCCACATCCTTATGTTTCAAAACAACCCTTGGCTATCAGAAAAATATAAGTTTTTAAAAAAATACTCTATTTCAGGATTTACCAGCGCAAAGAGAGTCTTGAATTTTTCGGCTTTATCCCTTAATACTAAAAACCAGACCCTCTGCACACTGTCAGCATTTTTTTGTACATAGGGGTGATTCAAAAAATTTGTGTTTTGTGCATTCCATAGCCCAAAGTAAGCCCAAAATCAGGTGAATTTGGGTTTGGTATATTTCACTTTTTCAAGGGGGGTATTTGACCATGTTTTGTTTTTTAAAATTAGTTTTCTTGCATTTCGGAGCCCAGAATAAACCCAAAATTCTGGTGTGCTTTTTATATCCGAATTTGAGTTTCATCGTGAAAGGTAGATTTATTTTCAGTAGGGGTAGTTTTTGGAAATTGGTTGCTGCTACATTCACAAGCCCAAAAAAGGATAAATTTCTAAATTGTGTAATTACTTTTCTTTAGTTTTCATAATATAGAGGAGGTGGCTGGATTCAAGACAGCACCCCCACTGAAAATTGAATTTTCATGAAAAGTAGTGGAGCGCAAAAATCGCACTACAGCCCTTAACTAGTCCCAAAAAAACGCAAAATTCTGATCCAAAGAAATTTTCTTGAAAAACTGATTCCAACTGCTAAGCAGCCTAATTAGAAAAAAATATCCTCGACTAACACTTTTTTGCATTTGGTTGTATAATGATTATAAGCATATATAAATAATTTTTATTATGAATTTTCTAGAAATTTTATTATCAAAAATTGTGCGCTTCGATTCCAGAACGGGATATAACTCGGTAAAGTTGGAAGGAGGTTGGCCCCTGGCAACTAAAAATCGAAATTTGAAAATTTGATTTTTGAAGAATGCATTCTTATAGGAAAGTATATGACGCATCTTTTTTCCGCTAGCAAAACAGTTTATTCTATTATAATTTTCGAGATAACCATGATAATGATGTTTTTTTCTAAAGACGGTTTGTAATTAATTTTTGTTCTCTCGCTCGTCGCCACAACTACAGTTTTTGGAATTTTTTGATAAAATTTAGAGACAATACTCTTTAAAGTATCTTTTGCACGAAGACATTAGCGAAAAGTGTATATTATTATCAATAATAACAAAATAAAAATTGTTTTCTAGGCCATACCGAATGCAATTCCTTACAATCTTCGATCGCTTCGTTTATCGAGCGAAGTTTGAGCAAATATAAACTTTCTGTAGAAAAGTTGTTCAGAAAACTATAAGGAAGTTTTCTGTGAAAACCTTTTTTCGAAAAGCTGAATAGGTCAAAAACTGCGAATGCAAAACTTGAAGCGCGCGAACTAAGCTCTTGTGTGCGACAGGCATACGCACGAACTCAAATGTAGGTACGCAGGTGATTAATGCGAAAATGCATAATAATATGAATAGTATCGAATTATGATATATTCAAAGAATTTGTATGCTTTTATAACGCACCAATGAACAAGTTATGTAATAACATGGTTTTGACAAAAATATTGAACCTATTAGTCATCAGATAGAAGGGAATTTATTCAATTTATTCCATTTATTTTCAAATAGTAAAACCAAGAAAGAATTGTTCACACGTTGCACTTAAGTTATTTCTTAATTTTTTCCGAATATTTCTCAACCAGTTATCTTAACATGTCTAGTGCATTTCCTAGCACAAAAGTACCCTGTGATTCTTTTTCCATTTCGAAAAAAAGAGAACTCCTTCCACTATGAATTTCACGAAACATTATCTAACTCGCGGAACGATGTGAATAATGTGGTATCAAAAAGCACAATGATTTATTTAATTCTTCAGAAACTGCAAATATTATGATGCTAGAAGAGCTAAAACTACATGTAAAGGTCATCTAATATAACTCCAGGTATTCCTTTGTTTATATTTGTATTCCTTCGCTAGCTGTACTTCGAGTGGTTCCATCCGTCTAATAAACATGGATTGTTGCGAATTGCGCGTTCCAAGTTTTACCTGCGCAATTATTTACCTATTCAGTTTTTTGAAAAAAGTTTTTCACAGAAAACTTCCTTATAGTTTTCTAAACAACTTCTCCACCGAAAGTTTATATTTGTTCAAATTTCGCTTGATGAACGAAGCGATCGAAGATTATAAGGAATTAAATTCTGTATTGCCTAGAGAACAATTTTTTATTTTGTTATTAATAATGATATACACTTTTAGCTCAATCCTTCGTGCGGAAGGTACTTTAAAGAGTATTGTCTCTAAATTTCATCAAAAAATTCCAAAAACTGTAGGTGTGACGACGAGCGAGAGACCAAACATTAACTACAAATCGTCTTCAGAAAAAAACATTATTATCATAATTATCTCGAAAACAATAAAAGATTAAACTTTTTAGATTCAGGAAAAAAGATGGTCTTTCTAATTTCCTATAAGAATGCATTCTTTAAAAATCAAATTTTCAAATTTTTATTTTTATTTGCCAGGGGCCAACCTCTCTCCAACTTTACCGAGTTATGTCCCGTTCTGGAATATGGGAGCTCAATTGACATCGACTTAAATCGCTTTCTTCAGATAGGGAATGTAGTTAAAAATGTTGCGTAACATGGTCAAAAATACCACCCACATAATGAAAATCGAATCCGCTTCCCCACCTAATAAAAATGTTGTCACCATAAATATCGTAATCTTCCCTGGAGAGCTTATTTTTATATCTAGAAACAGATTTTTTCCGCCAACTTTATTAATGCAAATTTCATTTCTACAGAATTAGGCGCTGTTAACACATGGTTAGAGTTGGATTTGGATGATGGAAATATTTATTATTGTTTTCCCTATATCGCTAGAGGCGGCGTACCCTCTTTCATGGCACGAGTAAAAGATCATAACGAATATCAAGTTCTCATACGGTGGCAAACAAATCAGCGATCAGAAAAGCATAAGAAACTTATAAAGATTGAAAAATCTGAGGTTCGTAAACAACTACCTGATGTTCATCAACAGCCACATACTGTTTCTAGACCAAAAATTCCACTTCCACAGGAGATTAAGATAAGAGAAGGCATTGTACATTATTCAACAACGGAATTCGAACCCTGGACTGCTGGAACACCGTACATGAATGAAATTAATCGCGTTTATTTAGCAATAAAGGGAACTAACCTCATGTATACTGCACCTTTAACTCAATCACCCACTCGCATAACATTTCATCCACAAATTCCAATTGAAGCTGCGAGAGTGGACGCTGCAGAGAAAGAAAAAAGAGCAGTCTTCTCGAACGGAAATAGAAGTCTTTGAGTGACCATTTCCCTCAACTAACACTTTGGATCAGAGTGACTTGAGATGCTTTCCGATTTTTTTTCTTCAAATTCCTGGTTTTTCCAAGTATTTTTTTCGAATGTTGAAATTTTTAAAGAGTTTTTGTTAGTATTATTTTCCTTTACGGCTTGTTTCCACATCTTTCATGGTTTTTGTTAGCTGAAAATATCTAGAGATGTACTTGGTGGTGTGCCTTTTAACAGTCCTGTGTAAATCGCCGATTATAGTTTCATAACACAATAACATAGTATTGTAAAAAAATATTAAATTTCAATAAAGAGAATTTTATATTTTCACCATTTTTTTTATTTTTAAATCTATGTCACAGGAAATAAATATTATTATCAGTGTAAAGATGCCCGATTTCGAAAGGAATACAGATCTGTCCCAGAACGTCATTTCCATATGCTCGCCATTTCCATATCTCTTTGACTTAAAAATTCATCTGTTTTAGTAAATTTTGAACTTAAATAAAAATGCAAGTTTTTGGTTGAAAGTTATTCAGTAAGAAGAAATTTGTTTCATAAATATAATAAACATTTATTAGAGCGCTCACTCAATTATCACTTTAAAATCTGAACAAGAAAATTTCAAGAGTATATTTATTTTTTTTATTTATTTAGCTATTTTCCTTTGATTTATGACTTATGTAAGTTTAGAATTATAAAAACAATTTAATCACTATCAATCATTATGCAAAATATCTTTGAATAAAATTTATGTTAAAAATACATATATTTTTGGTTGCAAGTTCCTTCTTTTTATTCAAAAGTTTCTATACTTAATCAATAGTTGGATAAT
Source organism: Druon quercuslanigerum (assembly GCA_010014905.2). Taxonomy (NCBI): domain Eukaryota; kingdom Metazoa; phylum Arthropoda; class Insecta; order Hymenoptera; family Cynipidae; genus Druon; species Druon quercuslanigerum. Next base: position 2,643 of record JAAAKG020060767.1, on the reverse strand, counting down.
TTTTTTTAAATTAATATTTTCGGGTTGATGTTTCAAATGTTTTGCAGAAAATTGGTCTTTTTAAATTAAGAAGTCAACAATTTTTTTGCCATATTTTTATTCTTTACTAAAAAATACTCTTTTACATAAAAGATCAACTTTTGGGGTTGATTGCTTGTTTATTAATTCTGTTATAGCAATTCACCAATAGATACAAATTGAAATATTTTAGAAATATATCTTAGACCAAAGAAATTTATTTTTGACAAAGTAGTACAGCCTTCGATTAATAAAATCAATTTCTACCAAAGAAATCAATTTTTTTAGATTCATCTGCTTAAATAATGTTTTGAATCTTTAATCAGAATTTTTTAGAGAAAGTTTGGATAACGTAAAAAAAATTTATTTCAGAGAAAAACATATCCTGACCATACAAATAGATTAGCCCACATTAAACTATAATTTTCTTCTTATGTAAGTATCTGAAAAAAAAATCTAGAAAAAATGGTGGAGTTTTGGATAAAACCGAAATACCTAACTTTGAAGAAAAGTTACGAGGGTTTGATAAAAAATTTTTTCTTTGAAAGACAGCCATACAAATTGAAAAGGTTTTCAGTTTGCAAAAATTGATTTTTTCACCAAATGGAAAAAAATTTATCGCTTTATTTCTTCAAAAAATAAAATTTTTCAAAAGCCACCAGTTCTGTGATTTAAATTTGCATTACATGTTTTATTTGAAATACATTTAACCCCTATCTGTTAGTAAATTTTCAATCATTTAGATTAACATAGAAAATAAGGAAAGAATATGATCAGATTTCAAAGAAACGAACAAATTTTTTTAGGTTCCCAGGAAAAATTTAAGTAATTTTTTATTTCGAAACATTAACTTTAACAGATTATATTTTAAAGGATTTCAAAAACTGAAATGGCACAATCTGAAATATTCTACTGAAAGTTCTGTAAGTATCAAACAATTTCATAAAATTTCTGGAAAAAAGTGTTGAAGATTTTAAAGCAAAATTTTCAGATTGACAAGTACTTTAAACTTTTAATTTTTTGAGAAATGTAGATTTTCCAAATTTGTTTTAAATTAATTTTTAAATTCCAATGATCCTAAAGGTATAAAAACACTTATTTACACCAATATTTTGTAAAATCCAACTAAATAAAAAATATTTCTTTAAAACCTACATTATTTTTTTAAAACATCTGAAATATTAAAATAAATTTTTTTATGTTCTCAAGAATCTTATAAAAATTATATTTTTATACATTTACAAACTAATTGATAATGAATTGTGTTCTTATTCTTAATTTTTAGACTTTAATTTTAAATGGACTTGAGTCATTAAAAAAACTTTTACAAAAGAATATTGCTTTAGAAATGTTATGTTATATTATTATTAATATTATTTTGTAGTCTTCATTGAAATAAAGTTTTAAATTATCAAATTTAATATAATTTTTTTTTAAATTGTTAAACATTGTATTTTTGATTCAAAATTAATCTTGCTTAGTCCAAAATTAAACTACTTAACTTAGAAAGGACTAATTTGTTAAAAAATCCTCTTTTTGTTAAAGATTTAACTCTTTAGTTAAAAGTTCATTTTTTACTCTACTATTTAACTATTGAGCTAAAAGATCATATTTTTAGTTGAAAATTATTTAAAAACTTAAGTACTCACTTAAGTACTGAGTAAATTTGAAAGTCATCATTTTATTAAAAATTCATCTTCTTGGCTGAAATTTAGACTATTCTGCCATGGTCCATAAAGTTATTAGGAGCGTTGAGAAAATAATAACGTAAAGTTTCATCTTGGGAATTTCCGAAGGTGATTGTCTCAGCGGAAACTTTTCGCTAAATCACTCAAATAAATTATTTTCCATTTATCTACAGGATTCTTTGCCTGCCAATAGTCAATTAGAAATCTTGGGATAATGGCCAGGTACATATTTATTGAAAGTGCGGGATGGGTACTTTTACTATTCATAATATGTCTGAACAAGATTACTTTACCGACCGAGCGCAGTTTTATTTCGTGGGGAATGTTCACGACAGTGGTCTCAATCTTGGTAACTTTTTAAACGGCGCTGGCGTCGCGACAACAATCCGATTGGTTACTGTTAGCACGCTGATTTCAAATCGTATAAATATTCAGATTTAATATTTATAATAAATAATGACTGAGAAATGCCGATATAGAATTTTCCTAATCCTAAAATGAGATTTTGTGGTGTCACATAATTCTCGACAATGTGACTTCAAATTACCAAAAATAAATTAAGAAAAATTAATTAATGTCCTGCTAAATGTTAAATCATCCAACCTTTTAACAACATTGTTACATTCCAGGCTCTGCAGTCGAATTTCTTTCCATTGTAACTAAGCGCTGATTCGCTGAAGGAAATTTGGAATGCTGCCGTTGAGTGGTTGAAACCACTGCCGCAAAACTAGGTCAAGTTTGAAATAAGAACACCATTGTTTAAGTTCACAATTAACAAGATTTATTAAATGTTTCTTGTTTTACTTTGAGGTATAAAATATTGAACAGAGAGTCGCAGGTTAAAAGCAGTTATTGCAATCTTGGAGATGAGAAATCTGGCGAATTTCAGCTGAGCACGTTCTTTTATAACCTAAAAAATGGGAGGAGTCGTATCCCT
>JAAAKG020060756.1:0-17853 GCA_010014905.2 Druon quercuslanigerum | reverse complement strand
TGGCCATTATCGTGCCTAAACCAATTCATGCGCTTCACATTAACTTTTATTTGGATGAGGCACGATTTACATCAGAGATAACTATTGATTAAAGTGTAGATTTTTCAAAAGTAACGGGACGTCACAAATAGTTGCGCTCTTTCCTGAAATTGTCTCATTTCTGTCCTTTTTCTCTTAGTACGGTAATAAATAATAAAAGTTTACAAAAAAGTTGTTTAAATAATGTAATATTGTTTGTCACTATTTTCTCTTAGATGAGAGCTAGAAAGTTGAGGGTTTTTCTAAAATCTTTAACTTTCCTTCGCCTTTTTACTTATGAAAAAAAATAATAAGTCAACCTCAACAAAAATTATTTATTAAATAGTATTGTTGTTTTAAGTGAATGAATCTTTTCCCAATGTAAACAAAAATTAAACTGAACAAAAAATCTATCTTATACAAGAGACAGAAAAAAAGAATGGAATAATTAGGAGAAGGTTGAAGGATTAGAACTAGCATTTCTGACAACTTACCAAATTTTTATAGTAACTAATTAAAAGGTAAGTTGCATTCAAAATGATCCAAGTAGAGAATTTGAAGCATATTTTAAATATCTATTTAATCTCACCTAAGAGAAGATAATCATAAAAAAATATTAAACAGTTCAGACAATTTACTTGTGGCAATTTTTGTGTGGATTCGAACAAATTTCCGGCCGGTATTCACAAAGTTTCGAAAAAAAATTTTTGGACCACATAGATGTTGTTGCTAAAGTCTCATACAGTGTAAAGAATAAATACCCGAGCGCTAAGCTTGGGTAAACAAATTATCAAGTACGAACCGCGAGATTCACGAAGAAGTATATGCTCTAAATTATTGTCTTAAATATTATCTGAAATCACTTTTACATTAATTTGCAGAATATATTTTACCACGAAGTTATGATTTGTTTAATTCTCTTGAAACTTTATATCACAAAGCAACTAGTATTAAATAATAATGATTATAAATTCTTAAAAGTTCTTAAAATTCTTAATTAAAATTCTTAAAATTCTTAAATAGTTTACTTTTAGGCCACACGAAAACTGAAGTTCCAAATTACAGTTTGTCATGATGAGAATTTTCACAAATAACTGATTGAACATTTCTAAAATGTGTACATAAAGCAAATGAAAATTCCCATTCAAGATTTTCAGGCCCACAACTCTGATGATGATGTTGTAAAGTGTAAAAGGACTCCAACCTCAAAGGCATTATGTAATAACTACCTGATGTAATATACAGAGCTGCAGAACACAATATTTTTAGAAATATTGAGACAATGCTGTTTGAAATGGCTCTTGTATTTCAAAATATTGTGACATAATATTTCTACCCGCCATTATTTTACCTTTAAATATTTCCTGAACTAAAGAAGTGAATCAGGGGAAAAAGGTCCTTTAAATTCTGCTTAGCAAAGATATTTTTTACACTTTTGCGAAAGTTCTCTTGCTGATAGTTTCCAATAATTATCACTTGTACTCGAGCATTTTATTTTATAAAGTTCTGATGAGATTAGGGTTTTTACAAAGATTACGCGTTCTTGCGAAGACCTGTACACTACATCAACTTTTCCGCATTCGCGAACTAAGGTTCGTGAATTCAGTTTCGCAAAATAAGTTTCCTGAAGTAAGGTTCGGGAAATAAGTTTCGTAATTTTTGGACTTCGTGTTCTCGCTATTACGCGCTTCGCGGGCTAGTAGCTAATCTCTTAGTAAGCTTCATCGTTATGACATGCTTTTGGTTCAATTACGTCAGTTTCACATAAACAGAAGAACTAATTTACTTAAGGTTCTATCAACCTTAAGGAACGCATTCTCATCTCATCAAGACACTCGCGCTTCGCGCCCGATATTTAGTTTAAAAATCATGTAAACCTAGCGCTCCACGCTCGTCGTTTCTGTTCATCGTATAATAGAAACCCAAAAGTTTGAGCGCGCTTTGCGTTCCATATTATATGTTCTTCATAAACAAATGACTGAATTTGGATTTGATTTCAAATGAAGAAGGAAACTCCTTTACTTCAGCGTATATTTCTGTACCTTGCTAATAAATTATACAACCAGAATGATTTTTTCCATTTATCTGAAAGGGGGGGGGGGAATAGCTTCTAAGCCGTTTTTGGAACATATACATATAATAAATTTGCAAATAATTATTGAAATGATTAGCGCTTTCACGTCACATTGTCAATGTGAATGTAACATTTAATTAATGTATATATAAAAACAAAATTCAATTGCATTAGATATTACATTAAATAATATATTAACTTTGCAGAATAATTTAAAAATTCATTATATTAAATTCTTTACCTCGTCCCGAGACTGTTTATTCAGATATTGCAAAATAAAGTAAAAATTTGTTTTCCATGAACATGACTTTTTCATTTATTCTTTATTTTTCACTAATCTTTATTCGCAGCTACCCTGAGAAATATATTATTACAAAAAGTGGCCCATAGAAAATTTGTAGATCTTTTTTGAGTGCACAATTTTTGTCTAATCATAATTTGTCGTATCTTGCATAGTTTGTCGGTAAAATGGAATTTTGGATTTTTCATTATTTCTTGTGCAATAAAAATGTAAATTTTCAACAAAATTCAAAAAGTCGTTATGACAATATTGTAGTGTTTGCAAAGAAACCCATAATTTCTCGTATTGAGTTTTTTTCGTATCTTGCGTTGTTTAACTGATAATGCTAATTTTCGTTTCTTTTTTCAGATTTTGAAATTGCTATAGCTCTGAAGTTTTTTTTATTTTTAATGTTGTTTTTTACGAATAAAACAAAAAATACACGTCCTATCAAAAAGTGATTCAAAACAAATTTGTAGATCTTTTTTGGCTGCACAATTTTTGTCTTTACATCTTTCTTCGTATCTTGCATAGTTTGACCGCAAAATGGAATATTTTATTTTTTATTACTTTTCTGCGATCAAAATTTGAATTTTTGATTTTTCGAAGAAGTTCAAAAAGTTATTATGATAATTTTGTAGGGCTTTTAAAAAGCAACGTTTTACCCTTTGTGATTTTTTTTGATATCGTGCGTTGTTTGGCTTAAAATGTTCATTTTAGTTTGTTTTTTTGGATTTTGAAACTGCTATAACTCCGGTATTTTTTTTTCATCGAAAAAAGTAATTGTGATAAATTATTAGTCTTTTCGATTTCTACTAATAACTTTACATAGCATTTTCAAATCTTGAAAAACAGTTGTCTCAAAAATTTTCAAAATGTGCTCACTTTTTGAATTTTTATCGAAAATAGCTGGCTAACGAACAGACAGACAGACACATTCGTAAGAACCTGTTTTTCCGGTTCAGGGGGTCTCAAAACGTGGACATTTGACAAAAACCGGGTGCGAGGGGGTCCAATTGTACACAGATCTAATACCTTCTCTAGATGAAAATGTAACAATACCCGGTGCAACGAAAACAGTGAAACTTTGTGCACACAAGGGGTGCTCAAGTGTCAAAGGAGACGCAGTAATACTCTTTTGTTTTTCCGACGAAAAGGATCCGCAAAGTAAGGAATGGTGCTCGAATGCAGGTAAGATTTTCGTGAATTTTTTACGAATTGTAAAAATTAAAGATTCATTAATTTTTTTCATTGTGCACATTTGCAATTAAGCATTCAAATAGTCGAAAGCCAAAAACGAACAAATAATTTGGTTAACATTTTCTAAAACTTAGTTTTCTTTTTGGTTTAAAATTAATTTTTTTCACTGAAAATTGAAATACTTCATACGTTTTATTAAAAATGTACCTTTTTTACAACAAGCTTCAACTATGCAGTTGAAAATTCACTTGTTTTATTAAAAATGTACCTCTTTTAGAACAAGCTTCAACTATGCAGTTGAACATTCACTTATTTTATTAAAAATTCGCCTATTTCGATAGAAAACAAATCTTCTCCGTTGAATATTCTTCTACGTGACAAGTATTTTGATGGTTATATTTTTGTTTTTTGGAAGGAAATGAATCTTCTTGGGTAAAAGTTGATGTTGTTGAAAATCGAATAATGTGGTTGAAAATACATGTATTTTGTTGGAAATTCGTCTATTTCGATAGAAAATTGATCTTTTTGGATGAAAAAGCAACTATTTTATTTAAAATTTATGTATTTTGTTGATAATTCTTCTCGTCTGAAAGAAAATTAATCTTCCGTGTTGAAAATTCATCTTTTTGTTTGAAAATCCATAGATGTGGCAAGCATCTTGATGAATATATGTTTCTTTTTCGGAAGGAAATTAATCTTCTTGATTGAACATTTATTTTTTTGTTGAAAATTTAATTATTTGGATGAAACTTCATGTGTTTTGTTGAAAATATGTCTCTTTTGATAGAAAATTGATCTTTTTGGTTAAAAAAGCAGCTAATTTTTTTACAGTTTATTTGTTTCGTAGACAATTCTCGTCCGAATGAAAATTAATCTTCCGTGTTAAAAATTCATCTTTTTCTTTGAAAATTCATTTTTGTGGCGAGTATTTTTATGGCAATATGATTCTTTTTCGGAGGGATATTAATCTTCTTGGTTAAAAATTCATTCTGATATTAAAAATTAGATTATTTGGTTCAAAATTCATATGTTTTGGTAAAATTCATCTATTTCGATGGAAATTTGATCTTCTTGGTTAAAAATGCAACTATTTGGTTGAAAATTTATGTATTTTGTTGAAAGTTCGCCTATTTCGTGGGCTATATGTTTCTTTTTCGGTAGAAAATAATTCTTCTTGGTTAAAACCTTATTTTCTTGAGGTTGAAAATTCTTTTTTCGATCACAATTTAATTTATTTTTGTTAAAATTGAACTATTTTTACTGGGAAGGTTAAGGTTTTAAACTATTTCGTATGTAATTCAATATCGCCAATAAATTAATTGTATGAAAAAAATGTATTGCCATATTATTCTCATGTTTCCGTGTAAATTGTTCTCTTGACTTATGTAAATTTTTACAATTTTTTTGTTCGTATAGTTTTTTTTTGTCATATATTGAAACATAAGCCGAAGGCTTATTACGTTTGTCATAAAATGAATTAAAATTTGTCTGAACAATAGAATTTCATCTAATTTTGTAAATCCAAATCAATAAATGACATGTGTAATGGAATCGAAACTTCTGAGTAGATAAGAGTTTGGATTAACATTATAGGCATCTTTGGTGTGATCAGAAAGTAATTTTTTTGTTTTAGTTAGGAACTTTTCTCATATTTAGTTTCCTCCATTAAAAATCACTGTTCAGTAATCGACGGCAACAGCACAGTTGGGTCAGAGAAAGCCTTGTTGTGGGGGGAACCGAACACAGGCAGGCTAGGAGGAATTATTGACTGTCGTCCCCTAATATAGATGAAACTGTACAAGATATGTAAAAAGAATGTAGAAAAGTTTCAAGGCTTCTTATTTTGCAAGATTTCACAGAGTATTAGGGCAAATTTGATTTTTAGTAGTTTGGAGGAAATTAAATAATATTGTTTAATGTTTCGGAAATATGTTGAAGTTTTAAAATATTTTTAATCTCTAAAAAACTTTTAAAATTTGCAAATATCGTTAGAAATTATATTGGTTTTTCGTTACTTTTATAAAATGTTTGAAAAATCGCCTTAAAATCTTCCATATTGTTTTTTCACGATTTTAGAAATGTTTTTGAATGTTCAAAAGTTATTCACAATATTCTCTTACGATTCACTTCTCAAAATAAAAAATCATTAGAATCATGAGGATCCTTTTTCGACGTTTTAGAGATCTTTTATTTTCTCATGAATCGTAATAAAATTATTTTTATTTAGTTTGATTTTTAACCTCCAATTAAAGTGAGCAACTAAATTAAATTTCAATAAAGCAAATGAATTTTCAAATAAAAAAGATGAATCATCAATGAAAATTTTATTAAGCAAATTTTTAACTAAAACGGTTAGTTTTCAATTAAAAGTAAAGTAGATAAATTCACACTTGAAAATATCAATTGTTAACCTCAAAAAGTTTAATTTACAACAATAATGTTGAATCTTTAACGAAATAATATAATCTAACCAAAAAACGCGAATGTTGGTTCTCGCGATTCGCACTCGACTATGTATTTAACTCGCGCTACGCGCTCGGTCTTTGTACTTTTCACAACATTTGGAAACAGACTTTGCCAAATTAAAGGTCAAAGCATCGACAACTGTAATTTGGTAATTGTGAATTTTTTTGTTAAAGCTACTTCGGCTTTAACGAAAACAATCCCATCACGTATCTCGTGCTTTGCACTCGATTTGGTCTAGAGCGTGAATTTCTCTACATTATACTCAACACTTTTTAATCAAGTGTATTCTATTCTAATTTTTTTGTTTCGTCATTCGGGTCCTTTTTCCAAAAGTTTAATTCTTTTCTTTTAAACTCATGTTTAACGTATAAAAGAAAATCTATCGTTGATGCAAAATCCTGAAAAAAACAAGAATCCAACCACCACATTTGGACTACAACAAACAAACCAAAATTGCTCCTATTGCAATTTAAAAAAATAAAGAGAATAAAAATTTTGGATATAAATAAAAAAGAGAAAAGAAAAATGAGAAGGCAACCAAACACATAAAAAAGAGAAGAAAGGGGATGTGATTGATTGCCTTCTTATTTTACTTTATACTTTTTTATTTTTGTCCAAATTTAAAAAAAAAATCAGATTGAAATAAGAGCATTTTTTTGTTTGTTCGTTTTGGTCAAAATTTGGCCGTTGGATATTGTATTTTTTCTAGGAGTTTGTATCAATTTGATTATTGGACGTTAAATAGGATTTTTAATTTTGATTTTAATCTTATTTAAATTTCTTAAATGTTGAAACTATTTTCCTATCTAAAACTTTTTATCACAAAGTTTGTCGATGTTTTTTGGTTAAAAAGGTTTTGTGTATTAAATTTCTTTTGTACCTTGTGTCGTTTTTTGAAAAAAAATTCATTTTTAATATTTTTTTCTCGCCTAAAACAAAAACTGCGCATCTTATCAAAGAATTATGTATGTATTTTAACATATTTTGCGTCCTTTTGCGTAATTTTGGAATTGTCGAAGCTTGCATGTATATATTTACTTCTACAAAAGAATTAAAAACGACTTCTGTCTAAAAATGGTTTAAAGAAATTTTGTAGGTATTTTTAAAAGCTGAAATCTCTGCAAAAACTTTTCCGTGTATATCTTGCTTTTGTCTCAAAATTCAAATTTTTGATAGTTATTGTCGATAGTATTTTCGAAAACAAAATTTCAAGTCCTATCAATAAATGTTTCAAGGAAATTGTTTACGACTTATTAAAAGGTATAATTCCTTCTTAAGACTGTTCCCCGTATGCAGCGTTGCTTGATTCCAAATATAAATATTTTTTCAAAGTATTTTTGTTAAATGTAACCAAAATTACACGTTCGCCATGTGACGAGTGGGTCACGTGACCAGATTCCTACATTACCAACACTTTATTTATGTCCTAACTTATTGTTACACGAATATGCCAGATAAAGTTGAAAATTTGGGATACTAAATAAAAAGCACTATGAAAGGTGGGTCTGCTCTTAAATTTTTATAATTAGGAAAAACGTTTTTTTTTGTAAATATTTTTTGGTGCTTTTTTCGTAATTATTAAAATTTTAGACCAGGGCCACCTTTCGTAGTGCTTCTTATTTATTTCCCCAATTTTTCAACTCGATGTGGCGCTTCGTGCAAAAATAAGTTGGGAAATAAAAAAAGTGTCGGTAAGGTAGGAATCTGGCTACATGATCCACTCATCACATGGCCTTAAGGTTCGTAATAAAAGTCAAATCAACTGTACCAATTCTGGCAAGAAAATTCGAGTCGAATTTTAATCCCTGATGACAGAATCTCGTAGCAATTTCGAAACCACGTGTTGATTTAAGGTTAGGAGGGAAGAAAGGAAAAGATGTATAAACTACAGTATATTTAAATTGAAAATAATAATTATTCACCCTCGTTTCAGGTGCGAAACTGGACATCAGTAAGTGTCTACGCAGGCGACAGACGCAGTTGGTGCTGTATCTGGCAGTAAATTTGAAAGTGTACAGGCTAAAAATTGTTTGGAAATAGAGAAGTTTATAAAATTCTAACATTACGGCTGTTGCACATAGCAGAATCGATAACAGTTTAATTTAAAAAGTTAAATCATTCGAAAAAATTGAATGTTTTTTTTAAAGAATTTAAAAAAGCATTTAGGTTTCACCGATCTAAAAAATCTTTAAATTATACTTTTCAAATAATAATTCGTCTAACATCTCTAATTGCGTCTTTGATAATGTCACAGCTTTTAAAAATATGTAATTTTCACACAAAAATTAATCTGGCCATTGCCTGGCCGGCTCTCGACCATGTGATATAACCAGGGTTGGCCCGGCCAGTAATCGGCTGTCTCCGGACTACGAGATTCAATTAAAATGTAGCCCGGCCAGCTCCCACCTGATTCCTGTCAATGAAACCCAGGCAGGGGTATCTCGGCCGGGATCCGACCAGAAACCATGTTGTATTAGGGCCAACCGGGGACATTTCTACACGGGTATCAACTCCTTAATTTTTAAAGACAAATCTCTTACATCCTTCAACCAACAACAACGCTTATTTGCTCAGTTAATATTTTACTGACATAAGTATTTATTAATTTGCATCAATAACTTAATACTTTTGGATTAGATAAAACTATTTATTTGTATTGAAGAAATGTTTTATAGGACGCATTCAGTAGGATCATTTCTTTGAATCAAGATATTCTTTCTCAGTATACTTTAAAAAGGGAAATAATCTCATCGACATTAGTTCAAAAACCAATCTAGATGCCGTTTCAAAACCATATATCTACACTCATACATCTAATGTTTCATGCAATATTTATTTAGCTATGAGATGAATTAAATCGAAATAGATAACGTATTTATATAATTAATTTCCAAAACCTTTTATTATCTTAGAAGATTTCAACACTCATAATACTCTGTGAGGCAGTTCGAAAACTAATTCTGGCGGAAAATAACAGAAGATTTTATTGATAACTACCATTCGCTTATTATTAACTATAGTTATTTAACTCAAAACTTATCAATGGAGCCCTTAGTCTAAAAAAGACGCCGATACCTGCGCAAAACTATACGATAGTGAAGACTTTCCAGGTAAATGACGTGCCCTATTTCAAGAATGAAGCAACTAGAATTGCAGCAGGAAAAACGACAGTTAAAGTAACAAAAAATGACTCTCCTTTGTAGTACGAATCTTGTAAAGAACACGAGAAACGAAGAGCCATTCTTTCAGCATGTTAAAAAGGCAAAATACCTTTTTTAATAAAATGGAATAAAAAAATTAGGAATTGTATCCCATCGTTATACATACAGAATGATAAGGGATGCATGGATCGAATACTTACCTACCCTCAATAACTAAGTATCTACAGATCCAAAATTTGGCATAAACATGAAAACCAAACCGTCAAAAGGTCAAAAAGAAATACAAAATTATTTAGATTGAAAAACTCAGATTTGATCATTAAAAGATACTGCGAGAAAATAACGTTTTTGCGACTTTTAATATTATTAAAAAAAAAAACTTTGAAAAATTTCATAATCACTACGATTTGAAACAATCATAATTTTGGAATTGTCTTAAAAGCAACTAGAATACAAAATTTTTAAATTAGAAAAATTAGTAATGAAAATATCAGAAGAAAAGATTTGGCAAGTCCAAAGTGGGTTTTTGCCAGGAAGGTCATGTACGGATCAAATATTTAGCTTAAGGCTAGTTACAGAAAAAAGTTTGATAGTGGGCAAAAAAGTTTTCTGTGTATTTTTTGACCTAGAAAAAGCTTTCGACAAGGAAGATAGAACTAAACTTTGGGAAGTCCTGAAAGAGTATCGAGTAAATGGATGGCTCGTACAAGCTATAAGCACAATATATACGGGTAGCAAAGATAGTGTAAGGGTAAATGGGAAATGAAGTGACTGGTTCGATATTATACTGCTTTATGTCTTCATGGCTATTTATATTATTTATGGACAAGTGTTTAAGAATAGATCTTTTCAACGACGATGGTGTGGATCTCGAAACAGTAAGGGTACGTGGGTTAGCGTTCGCAGAAAATAAGGTTGTTATGGCAGAGGCTATCGACGACTTGCAAAGAATATTAAATAAAATAAATGCAAGCATGAAGAGCATGAGCCTCAAAATTAACGTAAATATAACAAAAACTATGGTGTTCGAAGGAAAGAGTGAGAAAACAATATTCAACATTGTATGAAATAATGAGAGAATTGAACGAGTTGGTAAATTCATATCCTTTAATAACTTATTTACTAAGGACGGGAAGATAGATTAAGAGTTAGATAGATGCATAAACGAAGGTAAGAAGGTTATTGGTAGAGCAGGCCCGCTTATCAGAAGTAAAAATATATCAAATAAGGCTAAAATGGCAATACATAATTCTATATTTGTACCGACTGTACTATACGGCAGCGAGACATGGGTCTATCAAGAAAAAGATAGTGTAAAATTAACTCGATTGACATGAGATTCTTGCGCATAATATTCGAGAAAACTCTGATGGACAAAGTGAGCAACGAGATAATCCTTCAAGAATTTGGTGCGGAAGAGTCGCTAGTTGACACATGGGAAAGAAATCGGTTAAGATGGTTCGGGAATGTTGAGAGAATGAAGGATAAACGACTAACCAAACAAGTGTATCAAGGTAAAGTAAATGGCAGCGTGCCCAGAGGCAGACCGCGGAAAGAATGGTTAGAATTTATGAATGAGACCCTAGCTAGAAGGGACATAAGAAGCCCCAGAAACACGAGAGCCTGCATGAAAAAATGCATGGACGTTAAAGAACCTAAATGAGTATGCAAGGACAGAAAAGTATGACGGAAAATAGTTAATAAGAAGAGTGTCAGTAGAGTGAATGACGCCTAAAACAAAAGACCTTGGATAATAATGGATGGAAGTGGGGAAAATAGCCGACTTTGTGAGGATCTTCACTTGGGGTGATTGCTAGAGAGATTGATCTGCAACCTGGGTCGGGACAGTGTTGTGGAATGAACGTGTTATTCAAATAAATAACATGAGAATTCTAGATCATTCTACAAATTCTACAAATTCATTTTTTCAAAACCACAGTCATTTTTGAACTAATTAACCCTTAACCTATCACCAACTTTGGGTGCTGTCTGCAACAAGAGAATGCATTTTTTCGGACTGTAAAATTTATGTATTTTGTTTTACTCCTCAAAATTAACAGAGAATGTTTTTAGAATAGTTATGTATGAATTAAAATAGTTTATAAATTTCAAGTTGGTAAAGAAAGTAAAAAAATGCCGTTTTTACAAAAAATTAAATAACTTCTTCAATTTTTATTATTTTGCACCAAAATTGAACTACTTACTCTTAAAATGATAAATTTCCACAAAAAATAAACGTAAAAGTGGATGCTTTAAAAAAGGTATTAATTATACCCAAAAGTTTTTTTTCGAAAAAATTTAAAATATGTTTTTCATAATTTGTTTACTCTATTTAATTTGTTTTGGCGTTTTTATGGAAGATATTGTGAAATCCAAATTTCCTTGGCCATTTAGACTCGAAGTGCTGGTTAAGGGTTAAAGTATTAGAGTTTGTTTTTGGACAATTTTGAGATTTATCGTCCATTTTAAAATTGCATCTCAAAATCGAAAAAAGTTGAAAACGAAACGAATAGAGTTAATTCTTTTTGCAAAACATAAGTAGTCGATTTTTGTATAAAACCCCATTAACTTTAAAACCTAAAAATAAAAACTTTATTATTTTGTATTTTAGCTATTAGAAATGGAATAAAATGTTTCAAGTTTAGAACTTGATGCCTTATTATGAAGTTTGCATTAAACAAATGGAATTTGCACAAATTATATGAGAAATTTTGGTTCCCTTTCAGGAAAATTCGACGTGACGGAAAAGTTCAGCAAAAAATGCAGTTTTATGTTCTAATGAGAATTAGTATATAACTACCAAAGTAATTTATTAATGTAATCGTAAAATATGTTACATATGTGACTATGGATTTTGGATTAAAAAATTTAGATAAAAATTCAAAAATTTGATATTTTGTTTCCAAATGACTTAAATTTTTTGAAAATTAGAAATTTGGTGGATTTCTTTAAAACAAAGAGCCAGGGAATTTCCGGATGTGTAATCATAAATTTTAGATAAAAAATGTAAAAATTCGAAAATTTGTATGCAAATAGAACGTGAAAAATTAAATAAATTTTGATATATTTCGAGGGAACTCAGTACTGAAGGTAGTTTCGGGTTTCTAATCACAAATTTGAGGTCAAAACAGAAAAATTGGATATTTTTATTCCAAATAGCTCCAATTTTTAAACAATTCAAGAAACTGGTGGATTTTAATAAAAGTTAATAGTAGAGTTTGCTGGTTATTAATGAGAGACTTTACTGTAAGTGAGAAATTCAATATTTTTTTGGAATGGATAAAGTTCTATTTTCAATTTTATGTTTATTAAAGTCTTCTTTGAACACGGTACATCATAAAAAGTAGACTTAAAAGCATATGGCTATTTCAAGGGTTACTCTCGCTACACACTCGATTAGTGAAGGCTGTCTCTAACTTTACCTCATATTTGTGATTAGAAACCCAAAAACCTCCTCAGTATTGATTTTTATGGAAATTATTATTTTTTATTTTTCCAAAAATGTAGGACATATGGATGAAAAAATTTTAATTTTTAATTTAACCTAAAATGCTTATAAATCTAAGTCTTAAGTTATGAGCCATGTGGAAATCTGGCAATTTATTGAATTATCCAACAATATAGCCAATTAAGATAGAAATGGTCGAACTTTTAAATTCAAATTTGTCAGCAGAAGTCCAAAGCACACCTTCGTACTAAGTCTCATAGAAAACAGATAATTTTTCTAAATTGTGAAAACTTCAGCCATTTGAATAAAAAATTTGGATTCGTTATTAAAAAACTGAGCACCTCCCCTTTTTTAGTAATTTCATTGGAATCAGCCACTCAACGGAATTTTTGCAAAAATTGGGCCATTTGAAACAAAAATGTAGAATTTTTATATTTTTGACCTCACATTTGTGACGAAAAATACACAAACCTCCCTAATACTGATTCATATTGAAATCTGTCAGTTTTTCTAATTTTCCAAAAATCTGGACCATCTAAATAAAAGTTTTTGAAATTTTTGCCTCAAATTTGTTCGTTTATTTAACTAAACTAAGGAAACGCAAGTGTCTGGTTCGAAACAAATTGAAAGCAGAAAGTCGAGTTCGATCTATTTCCTATTTTCTAAAAAGTTTTTCGATGATTGTCGAATAAATAAAGCAATACTAACCGGATGAACGAAGAAAGCTTCACATTTTATCTCACGAAAGAACATATAGAAATTCGACTTATTATACGCTATTCTCATTGTGAACATTATTACAGTTAATGCTTTAGTCTAGTTCCGGTTATATCATTTTGCCATACACTGTTTTATTAATAAACGAGACTCAAACTAGAAGAGGTGCAGAACATTACAAGCTTTTAGAAAGCAGAAAACTTTCACGAAGTGAATCTAGATCTGTTGGGGCAAATAACTGCAATTCCAATTGGAGGTACGTGTTTAAACTTTGTTTTCTTGTTAAGTCGATCGTTTGTCTCTGATTTCGAGTTGGCTAATTGCAAGTTGACCCTGTGTAAAACAAAGATTATAAAACGAAGGTTTGCAGATTTATGTAACGAGTAAAGTTCTTGGTTTCACGCCACTGATTAGCAATTTAATTCATTTCTATAATTACTATTTGCCTTATACCATTGTTTGCACCCTAGAATCCATTTTAAATATGTTGTTTTCTAGAGGAAATAAGGGGCACGTACTTTTCAGATTTAAAAGAAAAACATTTTCCGCGAAGTTACGAGTACATATTCAAATTTTGACGTCTATTCTTTAAAAAAATACTCATTTTCTCTTTGAACTTATACCCTTTTTAAATTTATTGCAAATGTTTGAATTATCTTTTAGGATTCTGGTGGATTTTACGGTTCTCTTTCGAAGTACTTCAAAAATGTGAAAAAGTTTAAAATTACTAAAATGGCGATGACTCATTTGAAAATATAAATCCTATTATTGAAATATATAAACAAAAATTGAATTAAAATTTTCAAATTTAGAAAAGTTCTCCCAAAATCGCTCTTGCTTTTTTGTCATATCTTGCTTCTGCCAGGAGAAAAATGTTTAAATTGATTTCTCTGAAAAAAAATTCTTTTTGTCTCGAATATGGTCTAGCTTACATATAACTGATAGAATTAATTTTCTTATGAAACAAGATTAGCAAAAAAAGTTTTAAAACATTGCAAAAAATAAAAAATGTTGGATTTCCCAGAAATTTTGTTTTCTTTGAATTTTGAAAACATTAAAAGCAGATTTTCAGTAAAACCCCACCTTTTTTATTTTTTGCAATATTATTAAAAAGTTTTCGCTTATACAAGGAAGGCACTCAATCCCTTTTATTATGACTAAACCATAAACGAAGCAATAAGATATGATAAAAGAAAATTTTATTTCATGAAAAAAATTCTCCTGTCTAGAAAAATGATTATTCCATACAAAATTCCATGATAGCTTAGCTTATAATAGGAACAATTAAACAAAAAATAAAAATGTGGGTTTTTGTAAAAATTTAGTTTTTATGTGGCATATGTCTATCTGAAAAACAACATATTCAGTCGCTCAGAGAATCTGCGACTTGAACTGTAGAATATGCCTGATTTGAAATTGATTCGCTCTAAAGCTTAATACCTGAAATGTTTTTTTCTCTACAATATTCTACATGAACAAGTCGAAGTGAGATTTTAAAGAAAATGTGATTCAAAAGTAAGAATCATTTATTCCTAGAAGAAATTTTTTCATAAAATACACACCATGATTGCTAGAACGGGTTCGCTAAATTTTTAAATACATTGGCAATTTAAGTTTTTAAATATTCAGAAATCTTCGGGTTATTTCGTTTGAAATAATACATACCTTATTTTATCTAAATCAAAAATTTATGTGTGGACAGTGCTAAGTTCTATATAAATTTTATAATTACAGTTATATTTATGGAACTTTTTTATTATCTCCACAGCAAATAATATTAATAATAATCAGCATGAAAAGAGAGGTCAGATCTTTAAAGTCATGTGTCAGAGCTCTGTGAAGAAAATTAACGGCTGAAGGTCAAGGGTCAAAGTTAAGGTATCCTGGTCAGGCGTCAAGGATCAAAGGTTCAGGCAATATTCAAGTTAATAATTCCTGTGATAAACCCTAGCGATGGTTGCTGGATCAGTTGATCGAGTTCCAAATATTTGTCTTCGAAAGCTGTGTTGCCGCTAAATTTGTATGATTATTTAAACAATCCTAAAATATATTTTATTTAATAGCTAAATGCATCCAAATCTATCCCTAAGGACAAAAATGGTTTAAAATCAGAATATCTTAATTCCCATTATTCTTGTTGATTTCCTTATAATCAACTAAGGAGGGATTGTTAGGAACTAAAAAATTGATAGAATTTCCTCAGGAAGGTCACAGAATAATATTCTAAATATTTATGAATGTTCTTACAAAATTGGAAAATTTTTTTTTCACGAAATGAAAGAAGGTTAGGGTTATGTGATAAAAATAAACGATTTTTGAGCTACCCTAAAGTTGAGTCGAATTAAAAATTAACTTAAAGAGCGTTACTCACCAATAGAGGTGTCGTAGGCGTGCAGATATTCGGAAGTCATAAACTGGGAGACTAGGGAACTTTTTCCAACTGCTGAGGCCCCAAGCATTAATACTCTATAAGGTGCAGGGCCCTGGGAGGCACTACTTTCTCGTGAACTCGCCAATGAATTTGCAGCTGAATTTCTTGCAGATCCGGGATACGAAGCTGTCAAATGCTCCGTGCTACGAGAAAATTATTCTGTCTTTATTAAAATAAACTTAAATTGTATTTATAAACTTTAACTGGCCTCGTTGAATAATTTAAAACAAAAATTATGAAATAAAATTATTCAAAATGTAATAAGAAAAAACTATCATCTTCCTACATTTCTAAAGCATTTCACCTTTTTTTATCAAGTATAATTCCAGAAAAAATCAATAATATTGGATTTTCATCAAATTTAAACTATTTTTTACTTAGAAAAACTGTATTTTAAATGATTTAAATTAAAAATGTTCAGTAAACCTGAAATGGAGAAAATTCTAGTCCAAATTTTGGATTTATAAATAAATATGAGTAAATGTGCTTGCGAGAAGTGAATTCCACTAAATTAAAATGAATAATAAATGCTTTTAAGTAATAGGTCTAAACTGAATACAAATTGAACTGCATTAAAAATGAGTGAACAGAATCATTAACATCGAATTTATAACTACTAACGCCTCGATTTTCGTACAATTTTCATGAAAATCTCAGCAGAAAAAAATTATAAAAATTTGAGACAATATGTGTGTTGCAGGTGAAGGTTTTGGCAATAGTGATACAGAGTTTCACAATTCTCAGGTTATTAGCGATTACTTCCTGGCGAATAAAATGTGAAAAAGTGCCATAATCATATGATCATTTCTAAAATAAATTCAGACTGCAAATTTCGGTTACGTGGACAAGCAATGTCGATGATGTAGACTCTTCCACTTTTTTTTCTCGCATCACGATGTCAAGTCGATTCGCTCGGATGTAATGATCCGCTTAGATAGTAACATCCCAATATAAGATGTAATCTTTTCTTTCTAAAACGGGCATTAAAATGTATCTATAGAAAGGCGTCACTTCTTTTAGGAGTCCTAGATTTGGGGAAAGTTGTTGAATGCCCGCTACATCATTATGCCTGAGCGTATATTCTCTCTGAGCCATTACGCGACAGCCATCTACAATCTACTCAATGGATTCGTCAGTATTTCCACATAATCGGCGCCGGTCAACCACGTCTTGATGTAACACGTGTTTGCGATTATTCCTGGTACTAAAAACCTTGTCCTGTATTACAATGACGAATCCTTCCGTCTCTGCAAACAAAACTTTCTTAGATAGTAACCCTTTCTTAGCCAAATATTGGATGCCTCACTATCCACCTCATGTTGATCTAACGTTTTGGAGTGCTCGCCGTGGATCCACCATTGTAATTCTAATTCCTCCATGGTTTCTGCCCTCATATTCAAGACCCCATCTGAGGACAAATTCAAGGGCGTGTAGTCAAGTTAAAATAGTCTCGTAACTGTATAATTTGTGACTCACACAGTTTTTTGACATCTATAACGCCCCTGTCCATTTAACGGACCCGAGGAAGTACGCGAAAACAGGGATGGCATATATATTGATTGCCCTGATTTTGTTTGCCGAGTTGAGAATACTCTTGATAATTAATCTGAGTCTCGTAGTGAAGGCAGTCGTTAGGCTTGTCTTAACTATCGTAAGCTGAAGACCCTTAGATTCAAGAATACGCAGATATTTATATGATTCACCTGCAGCCATTGCCTCGATGCCATTTTCGAACCCGTCCTCTAATTTTGCGGTCCCTAATTCCCCTCTAATTAAATGCACTTTAGTCCCAACTCCATGTGGATACCATTGGAAAACTGGTTTATGACATCGATCACTTGCTGCGGTTTCTGTGCTGAACTAGCGTACAGCTTCAGGTCATCCATGCACAGATGATGGGTCACTTGATGACCATCCTCATTATCATGAATTCTGAACCCATCAGACATGCTGTGTAGTGTTTTGCTCAATGGGTTCAACGCTAAACAGAACCATAGTGCACTGAAGGAGTCTCCTTGGAATCTACCCGTCTTAATGCGTATTGATCTAGTTATGTAT
>JAAAKG020060745.1:0-17855 GCA_010014905.2 Druon quercuslanigerum | reverse complement strand
TTATTAATTTTCAATAGTATTGATAATATAATAATCTAAATGCATTGGTTTGGAATCAACCAAAAAAAAAAAAAAAACAAAAATAGGTTGAATTTTTAAACAAGCAAGATTTCAGTGGAATTTTCAGCACCAAAACAAGAATTGTCAAACAAAAGTTAATTTTCTGTCAAATAATTGATTTTTCAACACAGACAGAGGAATTTTCAAACAAATAATACAATTTCGAACTAAAAATATATTATAGTAAAGAGGAAGCAATTGCGAAAAAAGAAATATAAATAAAAATACAAAGCACATTACTGAAAATATTATCACATCAGGACAACCGCAAAACTTTTTTTCAAAATTCCCTAATTTTTCCCGTACCTTTTTTCATTTTTCCTCTCCATTAATACTCAAAGACGAGAATCTTAATCTTGTAACATTCTCAAAATAGAATATTTGATAAAGGTACTAAAACAATGTCAAATAAAAATTTAAAAATTTTAAATAAATTATTTTTGACAGTTATTTAATGTGCCTCTTAAGGATCTTTCCGAACTTTTTCAAGACTTGTCAAAATCCCTGACTTTTTCCTGATTTTCAGGTTTTCCTTCAGCTATGGCCACTATGTCTTTTACGATTCATAAAAATCCAGAACAAATAAAATAGAGATCTGTAATTTCCTTACTGCATTGAATTGAAGACCATTTGCTTGTAAATGGCGCGGCGATGGAAGCGTCTCCCAATTTTACAACAACGGCCTGATCCTGTTCTTCCAGTTCCTTCAGCAGGGATTTTTGTAAATTGGCTCTGCTATTGGATTGTTGAGCCTGCGGAGAAAGTCTGCTATTTGGTTGAAGACTTGACGAAGAAGCGGTCGGAGTTGTCGGAGTTGTTGGAGCAGAATCGCGTTTTTCTGGTGAAGCCCACTCGGGCGGACTAGAGAGAATTGCGACACCTGACAAAATTGTATTTATAAATATTACAAATATATTATATTCATTATTTTTAAAATTTAATAAATTTTTCAAATATCAATTATTATAAATACAATATATTATAAAAAATTATTATTAAAAAAACAGGTATCAGGGTTGCTACAAAATAATAATTTGGACATTTTCTGACTTTCCCTGACCGCTCTAAGCTATTCTTTTAGGATGGAAGCTTCTAATGTGTCCCCTGAGGGTTTACATTTTTCTTGTACCTTCTTCCCTATCCTTTATACCCCTTCCAAACACTTACTTGGTGGTGGGAGGGGAACCTAGAGTTTGAGGTGGGTTCCGAACCACCAAGAGCAACAGTCTTAAGTACTTAGAGAACCTTTTTCTAGAGGCACCGGTCCCATGACTCTCTGGAGATGTGTTCACCGCATGGGCCACCGAGGCTCTTCCAGAGTGCGAGGCGTGGGAATCGAACCCACAAGCCGACAGAGTGGGTCCAAAGCCTGCGCTGTAGCCCCCACGACCATCGTTTCACTGATATTCTTTTCGGTATAAAAAAAATCTTACATACCTAGAGATAAATAATATTAATGCAGAAAAAATGTTCGTTTTCAACTCAGAAAGATCAATTTTTAACAACAATGGAAGAATTAAATATTCAGTTAAAACTATTAACTTTTAACCAACAAAAAAGGTTAAATTAAACCAAAAATAAGAATACTTAACATATTAGTTGCATCCTTAAACAAAAGAGACAAATTTCAAACCAAAAAGAGGAATTTTCAACAAAAGAGTTACACTTTTAACCTACAAAGGGTTTTAAGTAAAAAAAAAATTGCATCCAAAATGTTAAATTTTCAAGTCAAAAAGACGCATTTCCTGCAAAGAATTGAATTTACACCCGAAATAATAAATTTGATAACCAAAAAGTTGAATTTTAATCACAAAAACATGACTTTTTTAGGAAAATAATTCAATTTTCAATAAAAAAAGATAAATTTTCAGAAAAAAATCAATTTTCAAACAAACACAAAATAAATTGCCAACTAAGAAGATTAAACTTCTATCAAAAAAGATAAATTTTTAATAAAAAATGGAATGGTTAAATTTTCAGTTAAAGTAAATAACATTTCAACTAAAGTGATGAATCTTCCATGAAAAAAATGTATTTTTAATTATATAGTGGAATTTTAAATCCAAATGATATAATAAAAGTACTATTCCACCAAAAAAAGACGAATTTTTAACAAAATAATTGTATTTTACCTTAAGCACATAAACTTTCAGCTTAGAATAGTTATATTTTCAGTCATAAAAATAAATTTTCAACCAAAACGAAATGAAATTTTTAACAAAATAGTTAATCTTTCAGTCAAAAATTTAACTTTCAACTAAATAAAATAAATTTTGTAGGAAAATAGTTAAATTTTTAAAGAAAAACTAAATTTTTATGCAAATAAAATAAATTTTTAACGAAAGTTACATTTTGAACTAGATGAATTTTTAAACATGATTAATATTTTACCACAAAAGATGAATTTTAACCAAAAATTTGAATTTTTAACAGAAGAAGATACATTTTTATCAAAACATAAAATCCATAGAATAGTTCAATTTCCAGTCAACAAGGAAATAATTTTGCCACAAAAAAAGACTTTTTTTTAACGAATTATGTCAATTGTAAACAAAAAACAAAAAAAGGTTTTGAACTACATTGCAGAATCATCAATCAAAAAAACTTTAATTTTAAACTAAAAACAGTTGAATTCAACCAAAACCGACAAACTCGTGATTTTTAAAGAAATGAATACAATTTTAATCCAAAATAGCTAAACTTTTTAACCCAAAACAGATTAATTTTTTTTAAAAAGTTAAATTTTCAACCAAAAAGATTAATTTCTTTAGACCGAAAAGATATGTTGTTTTAGAGAAAATTAAGCGATACGTATTTTTTCGATTTGCGAAAAAAAATTTTACGAAGTTATTATTTTCGGCGAACGCTACACGCGCTTCTCTCGCAAGTTTGAGCGTGCCTGGGGCGCGCGCGTCAGTTGAGTATCGTGCTTCGCGCTCGGTAAATAGTTACCTCGCGCTTATAGCTCGGATACTTATTCTTTGCATTTAGAATGCTTGAATGAAACCTTATCAAAAAGTTCTCTTTTAGATTGTCTTTATATTCTGAATTTTCTACTAGATAAAGTATAGGTAAAGATTAAGTTTCTCAAAGCTCTGTAGGCTTTGAGGTACACATTCTCATCGTGAAACTGGCACTGCGCGCTCGGATTTTGACATCCATTGGTAAATGCACATTTCCTGAATCACCTTAAAATAAATACAAAAAACTGCAATCCTTTTTTCATACATTTTTCTCTATCTCGCGTTGTTACGCTAAGAATAGGATTTTCGTTTTCATACTATTTTTTATGGCTCAAGCAAAATGTCCTACAAGTCTTCTTTTAGATTTTTTAAGTATCTCGTGTCTTTTGGTGTAATATTGGAATTGTCGATTTTCTGCATATTACTTACGATAAATAAAAAAAAATTACGAATTCTATCGGAAAATGGTTAAAAGACATTTTATAGGATTTTTCAAAACTGATGAGATTGTAAAAAATAATTACAAATTTGTATCTTTTTTTCTGGCGAATAACTTTTTCTATCAATTTGTTTTCGTACCTTTTGACGTTTTTCCACAAATTTTTAATTTTAATTTTTTATTCCATTTTTATGATTTAAACCAAAACTACGTATCCAATCAAATTTTTTTTCATATCGTGCATTTTTTGGCTTAAAATTTGAATTTTCCATTCATGTAAAACATTTTTAAAATGCTATAACTCTGAGAATATTCTTTTTAGCGGAAAAAGTAATTGAGATAAATTGTTCCTCTTTTCTAATACTATAAATATCCGTACATGGAATTTTCAAATTCATAAAAAAGTGGTCTCAACAATTTTCAAAATGCACCCACTTTTTGACCTTTTATCGAAAGTGGCTGGTTAAAGAAGTCGCTCTTTCTTTTAGGGCCTAAAAAAGTGTGCCAAAGATCGACTTGATCTATTCATTTTTTCAAGAGTTATCGTGTTTACGGACGGACAGACAGACAGGCGCCATAGTAAAAACTTGATTTTCGTATTCAGGGTGTCTCGAAACGCGGAAATCTGTTGAAAAACTGTGGTGTCAAATTTCCGACAATTCTAATACTTTCTCAAGCATAAATGATCAGAATGTAAACAAATATTTTTTTTCTTCTCAAATTATATAACTTTTTGATCTAATCCAGATATTTAAGACGTATTTCCACATTCTGGCAGTTTTGAACGCCTTTTTTCAAAACTAAAAGTCGATTTTCGCAACAAACAAGCACTTAAATTGTTTGCTAATTTCTTGACGAATCTGTACTATCATAAGGAAAATATCTTGTGAGTTTTATTGAAAAAATAGTTGAAAATAGTTTGCACAGTTAAGAAAGTTCTACAAAAAGTTATTTGACTCATTTATGATATCTTGCACCACTTCTAAGAAAACGAAAGAATTCAATATTGATAAAGAAAAAAATCTCTTGACCACAAAAATTGCTAAGCCCTCATCAAACTTATAGAATATCTTTTTCATATAAAGAAAAATTTGTAAAAAATATTTTTTAAATAAAAAATGTGGGGCTTGCTCCTGTTCTTAGAAATTGTCTATATGTTGTTAATTCTTCAACTTATTTTGTCTAATTGTATATATAAATAAATATTTACAATACAAACATTTATTTTGTTATTTTTTCTGTCAATCTGTGATAATGTAATGTCTCTGTGCAAATTTAGATTCCCAATAATAGGTAAAACGGAAAGAATAGATTTAAATAACAAACGACAAGTGTGTCCTAATTTTAGAACTGTACACAGAAGAGCAATTTATAATATAGTTAATAATAGATTTGTGCAGTCAGAAGAATTGGCTGATCTGCTGCAACTGCAGTTTTCCGGAAGAAATATTGAATTTTTTCTCGGAAAGGTATAAGATATCATGAATGAGTGAAAAAATTCTTTGTAGAAGTTTTTTAACTGTGCAAACTATTTTCTTAACATTTTTTGTATCTGTTATTGTTGACAACAAAAATGTGAACATTCATTTTTATGAAAAAAATTCTCCTGGCTATAAAATGTATTTAGCCCGCATAAAACGCACACGAGATTTGTCGTAGGATAGTAAAAATTCAATAAAAAAATGGCAAGAAATATAAGTGTGAGTTTTTTGAGAAACTCGACTTTTAATAATTTTAAAAAAACCGCCGAAATTTTGTTAATTTTGAAAATTTTCTAAATTTTCTCGCGAACTTTGAAAAAAGGCAAAAAGCTCTGTAATAATGTGGAATAACCCTTACTTTCTGAAATTCCCTGAACGGTAGCAACCCTGGGTATTTAAAATTTTGAAATTAAATATTATGACGATGATAATTAAATTAAAATATGTTGATAGGATTTCTTACCAACTTGGGCGTGTTTAAGAGCTCCGACATCGTTGGTTCCATCTCCACACATTAGGGTTGTGTATCCCAAACCTTGTAAGGAAGTAACAATAAATTCTTTTTGTTTTGGGGCACAACGAGCGAAAACTATTATGTGAGGTAATAATTCTTTGAGGAGTTTCATCTCGTTTTCTTTCAAGTAGTTCAGACCCTGAAAAACAGAAATTCATTATTATAACTAACTGATAATAAGTACAAAATACATTAAAATAGGTAAAGAATAATAATCTAGAAAATTCTAAAATATTCCAAAAGACTCCATATAATGCAACAACAACGTAGAATATTTTAAACGTTTCAGAAATTTGAAAGAATTTGTCTAAAAGTATTTTAATATGAAATTTGGAAATATTTCAAAGCGAAATGGTCCTGAAATTTTAAATATTTGAATTTGAAACTACAATAATGTGCAATTTAAAATTGAAACCTCCAAAAATTAATCTAAAAATTATTTTCAGAAAAAGCTGCAACTTCAAGGCCTCAAATATTACACTCTTAAAATTGGGAATTTAAAGCTATAATTTTAAATTAAAATTATAGAAAATTTATCTACGATAAATACATTATTAATAAGCATCATAATATGTAGTATCGATTGACATTAAAAAAGGCAGGATAGATTTAAAAAATTAAAGGTTGAAAAATCAACAACTGAAATTTAGTGATTGCGAATTCTCTTTTGTTAAAGCTCCTTCGGCTTTAAGGAAAACATTTTAGTCACGTATCTTGAAAAAAGTCAAAAACACATTTTTAGATTTAATTCAGGCAAATAATTTTTTTATACAAAATTTTATAGAACCTTATGTCTTTTTTGCAAAACTTTCATGTGTTTATTTGTAATGTCATTTTCACGATTAAACCAATAACTACGCGTATTTTGAAAAAATAATTCATACAAAATTTTTCCATTTTTTTACGAACAATTTTTGTCTATTAATCTTTTTTGCTTGTTGTGCCGTTTTTCGAGAAATCAAATTTTTTATTTTGAATGTATTTTCTACGATTAAAACAAAAACTACGCATCCTATGGAAACAATGATTTTTAAAAAATTGGTAAATCTTGCTTAAGTGAACAATTTTGGTCTGTTTATTTTTTTTCGTATCATGCATAGTTTTACGGAAAAATGGAATTTTTAATAGCAATGTTGAAGATCAAAAGAAAACTACGTACATTATCAAAAAAAGGGCCTCAACCAAAAAATTTTCACCTTTTTAAGGTGAACAATTTTGCTTCTAAACATTTTTTTTATATCTCGTTTCGTTTTCCTGGAAAATGCCGTTTTTAATTTCTTAAAAAGCATTTTAATGAATAAAACTAATTAAACTAGAACCTTTGACAAAATGGCTGACTACAATTTTAAAGGAATTTAAAGTCAATTAGAAGAATTCGATCAAACTATTAAAAATCAAGGTGAATTAAAAAAAATCAAGTGAATTAAAAACAATTAAAAAATACGAAAAAATTAATCGAATGAAGTAAGTTTGAAATGAGCTTAGAAAAATTCAAGGGAATTCAAAATAATTTGATGAAATGTCTAAGAATTCAAGGGAAGTTTTAAATACTTCAGGATGAAAGAAGTAAAAACTTTTAAAAATTAAGCAAAAATCCATTGAATGAAGCAGGGTTGAGTAAATTTAAAAGACTTCAAGAGAATTCCAAACAAAGAATTTTAAAAAATGCAGAATAAATCAATAAGAATTAAATAATTATAATCTTTGAAACCCTACGAAATCCTTCACTTCTCGCGAACAAACTCTTTGAAATCTACAAAAAATATTATAAATCCCGTGAAATTCTATGAAAACTGATATTTTCCAAAATCCTGGAAAGTTTATTAAAATAACTTAAGAGCTTTAATATCCCTTGAAATCATTGAAGAAATCCTCGAAAATCTCGCAAAATCCGAAAAAGTCTTTTTAAATATCAGCTTTATAGGATCTATAAAATCGTTCCATATCTTTCGAGATTTTTTTTAATCTCTTGAAAATGCCTCTCTATCTTTTAATATTTAAAATACCCTGAAATGTTTTAAATTCTGTGAAATCCCTTCAAAATATGGAAATCAATTAAAAATTCCTTCAAATCTTTAAGAATTCCCTAAAACATTTATAGTCCTTTAAAATCATTTGAAATCCGTTGAAATTTGTTAAAGCTCTTGAAAAATCCTTAGAATTCATTAAAAATACCCTGAAATATTTCAAAATTTCTTGAAGCTTTTAAAGTTCTTGAAATTTCTTGAAATCATATCAAAATCTTTCAATATTTTCCGAAAGTTTAGAAAATTGATTATAATTACATGGACATTTGTTTAAATATCTTAAAATCATAGGCCCTATAAAATCGTTCCATATTTATATTTATATTATTAATATTTATATTCCAGTTTCACCAAAGAGGTGAATTCTCAACTAAAAGGATGTAATTTTCAATTGGAATAGTTTCATTTTCCGGTAAAAGACAAACTAATTTTCAAACAAAATCGAAAATAATTTTTTGTTTAAATAGAACACTTTCAAAAACCGTGATGAGTTTTCAACTTAAATCATGAATTCTTTAACTAAAATCATGAATCTTTCATTGGAATACTTGAATTTGAAACCGATAATGTAATGATAAAATAATAACATGAATTTCAAACTAAAACTATGAATCTTTAATTAGAATTATTCAATTTGCAATAACAAATTTGATTTTCCACCCAGAAGATTAATTTCTATAAAAACATTCAACATTTTCAACAAAACAGTTAAAGTAGCGACCAGAATAGTTAAATTTTCAGTAAAAAAATAATTTTTAACCAACGAAAATTAAAATGATGAATCTTTAACAACAACAAATTAATTTTTACCGAAAGAGTAAGTCTCAACCAAGTAATTAAATCTTTATTAAAAACAGACGAATTCGTAATAAAAAATAGATTAGTTGATATTTCAACCATAAAATATTTAAATTTTTAATAAAAAATAATGAAATTTATCACGAAAGGCCGAATTTATAACAAAATGTACGTGAATTTTCAACCAGATACTTAAATTTTCAACTAAAACTGTTCGATTTTTCACCAAAAACAGAATGCCCTGTCACTTCCAGGTTTTCCAGATTTTCCAGGTAGAGTAGGCACCCTGCGTTTATAAAGTTTTAATTTGGCATTTACTTTTTTTTAATGAATAAGACTTTCAAATTTATACAGAGTAAGTTTAAACATTAAAAACCTGGAAATATTAATTAAAAATGTACGCTTAAAAATAAAAATCTAAAATGAAAAATTTCTGAAGTAACAATTTTTCAAATTATGCATGTAAACTGAATGATATAATAATTGGAAAAGGTAACAGAACACTTTTTTCGCGCTCAAAGGATAACAAATTCAGAAGATTTAAAAACCATGCATGTTAAAATCAAAAGAATTTGACAATTTTTTAACAATCAAAAAATTCCATTAATTTCCGAAAAAATTTAATTTGGATTTAGAGGAATTTAAGGTAAACGAGAAGAATTCGATGAAAATGATAAAAATTGAAGGTAAAGTTTAAAGAATTATTTAAGATTAATTTATTAAACACATTAAGAAAGTTTTAAAAATCCCTTAAATTAAATAGAACTTAGTAAATTTAGAGGAATTCAAGTAAATAAAAAAATCAAGAGAAATCCAAAAAATTAAAAAAAAGTCAGGGTGAATTAAAAGAAAACTTAAAATCTCTTTAAATCTTTGAAGCCTTACTATTTTTTAACCAACGAAGTTACTAAAAACTACAAAAAAAATCAAATTAAGCTCAAAAGAAGTCAAATGAGTTCGACAATTTTTTTAAATAAGAAAATTCCATTAATTTCCGTAAACTTGGAATGGATTTAAAGTAATTTAAAGGTAAACATGAAGAATTCTATGAAATTTATAAAAATTCAAAGTGAATTAACAAAAGCATAAATCAACTGATAACAATTTAAAAGTATTTAAAAGCTTGATAGAATTTGATGAAATGCCTAAGAATTAAAGGTGAAATTAAAAGAATTTAGGTTCCATTAAGTAAAAACATTACAAAATTACAGAAAATCCATTGAATTTAATAGAATTGAATAAATTTAAAAGAATTTAAAAATTCAGGGTAAATTCCAAAAGAATTTAAAATCTCTTAAAATCTTTAAAAACCTACAATGTAACTTCTAACTAAAAAAGTGACTAATGACTACAAATTATTTCAAGTTAAATTAAAAAAAATGGAAATTAATTGATAACAAGTTAAACATATGATTTTTATTCATTGAATAAAAACTTTTAAAAATTAAAAAAAAATCCATTGAATTAAATAGAATTGAGTAAATTTATAAGCATTCAACTAAATTTAAAAAATTTAAAAGAATTGAGGTTGAATTTAAAAAAAAACGACTTAAAATCTCTTAAAATCTTTGAAACCCTACTAACATCTAACCAAAGAAGTGACTAGTGACTACAAAACAATTCAAGTTAAATCCAAAAGAATTCAGATGAATTGGAAAAAATATTTAAAAACCAAAAAGTTCTATTGATTAGAATCAAATTTAAGTGAATTTAGAGTAATTTAACAGAAAGGAGAAGAATTCGATAAAATTAATTAAATAATGAAACTGAATTTTAAAAAAACAATCAAGTGAATTCAAAATAATTTAAAAATTCAAAAAACATTTGATAAATTGAGTAAGTTTAAAATAATTTTTTTAAAAATGAAAGAGAATTTAAAAGGATTTGGTAAATGTTTGAGAATGTAAGGTGAGTTTCAAAGACTTCAAGATGATTTAGGGAATTGAATAGAATCTAGAAGAATTCAAAAGAATATAAAGAAGTTAGGATAAATTTATACCCAAACATATTTCAAATATTTAAAAATCTTTTGAAATTTTCTAAAATTCTTGAAAATGTCAAAGAATTGCAAAAAATACATTAAAATATTTCAAATCGTTTGGTCATTTTATCAACTGATCCTCATGATTAATTAAATAAAAAATAATAAATTTGTCAAATTCCCGATAAAATAATAAATTCATTGCCACCCTCAGAGTTTTAGTTAAAAATCGAAAGAAAAATACGAACCTCGCCGGTGACGCAGAGAGCATAAACCTCCCAAATCTTCTTTTTCTTTAAATTTCCTTCCCTGGAAAAGAGACCAATCTCAACAGCACCTTCTACACTTTGCCACAACCACGTTCCCTCAACTTCCGTTAAAATCAGAGTCACCGGTTTTCTCGTAAAATGAAGTTCCCGACTAACATGGCACGCAGTGAGCGGATTGTCGCCAGTAATCATAACCACAGAATGTGTCGCATTCTGAATTTCCTTAATCACCGCCTTCGAATCCGGTTTCAGCGGACAACTAATAATCACAAATCCCACGAAATTTAAATCACTCTCCAGTTCTTCTCTCGACAATTTCCTCAAATCCTGAGGCGTCAAGGAACCCGGTATTTTACGATGTCCCAAAGCCAAAACTCTTGCACCCCTTCGAGAGAGTGACAAATAAGTTTCTTCGTAATTTGCTGGCACTGAAGTGAACATCGTTTTCAGCGTTTCCGGCGCTCCTTTCACTGTCACGATGTACTGAACTTCCGTGGATCCGGAAGTCGTATATCCCGAGACGACGCACATCCTCTTCAGGGCGGAGGAAAAATGATGACGCTGGACAATTTTCAAAACCGGGGACTTGCCCTTTTTCGGAATTACTGCCTCGCCTGGGGAAAATAGGGAAAAGGGTAAACATTTATTTTTACATGTCGAAAAGAACAATCTTTTTGAAAGAAATGTTAAAATTTTAAATAATTTTTCATGATTTATCAAATACTTCTACGATTAAGATTTTTTTAATTTTTGATATACTTAGGACGTTAGTAATCCACTCATAGTGATAAAAACAAGTCTGAGAAAAATAAAATTAAATACATAATTTTTACATTTTCAGTAGAACGAAGTAAAAATTCTAAAATCAATCGAATTGTTTGAGCTGAAGGACAAAAAGTTATGTAATATTTTTCTTGTTTAGAATTTTTTGAAAATGTATAATAACACGATTTTTGTATTCATTCTTTTTCATGGTGTTTCTATCCTTCAAAAGTCACTAAAAAATAAAATCGAAAAAACAATTATTTTTAAATTTCGTACTTTTTTATTCTTGTTTACTAGTAAAAGGTGTAAATATAACAAATTGGTCATAATTTTGTAAGCAAAAGAAAATATTTTGAATTTGAAATCGTTCAATTTTACTTAATAAAATTCGTCTCATTTTTGTCGAATGCCATCCCACATGTTTTTTTCCTCCTCAGCTAAAAAAATTTGATTTACTTCATCATTTTTACTCCGTCCTACTACTCAGTGCTCTTAAACTCAAATTAAAAATTGCTCAAGTTAGAAAATTTAACATTGCAGTTGATGCATTTGAAATATTCCATTTTTTAATTAGTTACATATTTAAATTTGTAATTACATGTCAACTAAAAAATTTTCACCTTCTAATACTTATTTAAGAAGTACTATATATTTTTTTTACCTGTGACAATTTTATATTGGATTGGATATGATTTATTCATTCGTGCAATACAAAATATTGTATTTTCAAATATCGTATATTTAAAGAGAAAGGGGAAAAGGAAGTTTATTTAGAATAGAACAAAAAGGGGAATTTCAAGAACAAATAAGAAAGTAGGAAAAAAGGGAAAGACTGTACACCCTGCAATAGTGTGATCAAGTAAAAAAAAAGTATCATAAAATTTTTCAAGCATTATATAATTATCAAAATTCCTATTTCTTTATCATTTTTTCATTTAAATACTAACTGAATTAAAGGGTTCCAATAAGAAAATCTCACTATTAAAACCTAGATCTAATTTATTATAAAATTTTCAGTTAAGAATTCATATTTTTTATTAAAAAGTGTTATTATTGTGTTCCAACTTGAATTACTTTGTTTGAAAATTCAATAATTTTGTTAAGAAATCATACTTCTTGGTTGAAAATTTGTCTTTTTAGATTTCAAATTCCACAAGAGGATTACAATTTTCATCTTTCTTGACTAGCAAATTTTGTTTTTATTAAAAATTCAACTATTTAGTTGGAACTTCTGTTTGGTTTGAAAATGTATCTCTTTCTGTAGAAATATCATATTTTTTATTAAAAATTTTGTTATATGATTGAAACTCCGGAACTTTAAAACTTGAACGAATGAGAACTTTATTTAAAACTAAAAAAAATTTTAGTCACCAAAAATAGTGATATCAAAACTTTTTCATACTAAAACCCTTTAAAATTACAATTATTTGTATTAAATTTAAATCGCCTAAAAATTAATAGTTTTTAAATTGCTAATTGTACTCTTAAAAATTCAACCAATTTAATTTCAATTGCGAAATTAAAACCTATGAAAGGGAAAAATAAAAAATTTAGCATTCATCGTGAAAATTCAGAACTCTAAAATGGTAAACATATAAAATTACCGAAATTATCCATTTACTGATGTATCAGTTTCAGACAGTTTAATTTTTATCTTCTTTTACCTTAAATTCAATTTTTTAATTTTAAATCTTCCTTTATAATTATTATTCATTCTAGACATTTTAGAATTAAATATTTTTCAATTTGAAATGATTTATTTGTTTGAAATATCTACTAAAAATCGGAAAATTTTAAGATGTTACATTTAAAATTTAAAATTATAATAATAATAATAATAATACTAATAATACTAAAAAAATTACTGAAAAAAAATTTTAATTATTAAATTCAAAACTGACTATGGCTTTTAATATGAAATTTTAAAATATTTCTGAGCGAAATTGTCCTATAATTTTGAATATTAGAATTTGAAACTACAATATTGTAAAATTAAGATTCGAAACCTCCAAAAATTAATTTAAAAATTATTTTAAGAAAAAAATTTAGTTTCAAGGCCTCAAGAACAAACTGTTTCAGAATTAAAATAATAGAAACTTTTAAGACGATTACAATTTTTTTCTCTCGAATAAACAATTTTTTAAATTGAAAATTTAACTATTTTGTTAAAAATTCATTTTTTTTGTATGAAATTATATTTCTTTCTGCAGAAATTTCATACTTTTTTTATTAAAAATTCTACTGTTTGATTGAAAGTTTGCTTCGGTTGAAAATGAACTTTTTGTTGAAAATTCATAGTTTTGGCTCAAAAATTCAACAATTTGGCAGAAAATTAAACTACTTGGTTGGAAATTTATGTTGTTGAAAATTCGTCCATTAGGAAGAAAATCAATTTTTTGGTTAAAAATCAAGTATTTCGTTAAAAATTCACCTTTTTAGGTTGAAAAATCAGCCCCTGGTTACAATTTGAACTACTTTCTTTAAAGATCTTTTTTTTATTGAAGATTTTTAAACTGAAAATTTAACTAACTGGTGGCATGTTCATCTAATTGGTTAAATAAGACCTTCTTTGTTGAAAATTAATATTCTCGTATTGAAAATTCAACTGCTCAAAAATGAAACAGCTTGGTAAAAAATTTAATTTTTTTAAAAAATTTGTATTTTTTCTGTTGTTTTAATCCAACTGTTTTTTTTAAATTTTGAGTTAACATATCTTTTGTTAAAATATCAACTATTATATTTTTCGTTGAAAATTAATATTTTTTATTGAACAGTTAATTATTTGACTTAAAAGTTGAACTACCTTTTAAAAATATATTTTTGTTTTGTTGAGTATATATATATAACTTTAGTTAAAATTCTTTTTTGCTTGTTATTTACAGTATTTTTTTAATTTAAATTTAAATATTTCTTTGAAAATTTAAGTAATTGGTTGCTAAATAACTATTTTGTTGAAAATTCGTATTTGGCCAAAAAATCAACTCTTTGGTACAAAATTAAACTTTTACTGCAGTAAATTAGTTTTTTTTATTGAAAACTAATTCTCAATGGAAATTTCACAACTTCTTTTTTTGTAGAAGGTTAATCCTTTTTGATTCAGAAATTTAACTATTACGTTAAAAAATTTTGAAAAGAAAAAATATAAACTAAAAATTAAGCAAATAAAATGTGTACCATCACAAATCCATTATTAAAAGTCTTTAATTGAAAATGTATGTAATTTTTTTAAATTCTTTTTTATTGTTTGATAAAAATTAATCTACTTGAATGATAATTTAACCATTTGGTTCCAAATTTGTGTACTTTTTTTAAATTCTTCTTTTCCGGTAGAAAATTAATCTTCTTGATTTAAAATTCAACTATTTGATTAAAAATGTAATAAGATTTTTGATTTTGTTAAGAATTCATCTTTTTCGTTTGAAAATATATCTTTTGGTTGAAATTTGAATTATATGGTTGAACATTCAACTGTTTTTTGTTGAAATCTTATGTTTTTGGCTTGAAAATTCAACATACTTTTGAGGCCATTTTTTTGCTTTATTGGCTGAAAATTTTGTCCTTTTGGTTTAAAAATATTGCCTTTAGTCTCATTACTTTCTAAAATGTAGGAAAATATTGTCAACTCTTAAGAAATTGTCAAATAGTGTCAATAGTGTGGTGATTCCGAGGCCTGAGAGTTAAGAGATAAATTGAAAGACAAATTTTTAATATTTACTTTTTGTTAGATTCCAGTTAACAGCTTTCAAAGTAGCTTTTTCTAAAGGATCTCCAACTATACCGTCGTCTAATTGAACTAAAGAATGGCACGTTGCTAAAACTTGAACGCTCTCTATAGGAGCGTCTGATAATTCCGTCACTTCTGGTTTGCCACTAAAAGATTGAACCATCATTACAATTAGGATCGTTCAAAAAAGAAAATACCGAAAAAGGAAACTTCGAAATAGACAAACAAAAAGGAAATACTTACTTTACTCCAGCTATGCCTTCTACAACTAAATTATCGCTCGTAAGAGTTCCGGTTTTGTCGAAACAACAAATTTCAACTTTTCCAGCGAAGGGTATCCTGAATGGTTCGGTACAAAATACACCTAAAAAATAAAAGGTTTATAATTATGTCCTCGTTGGGGCGATCTATAAATTACGTAAAAGTTTTTTTAGAAGGGGGCGAGGGTTAATTCACACCGTTCTTTAATATTTTAAACAAATGAACTTTACAGAAAATCCATGTGTCCATAATTATAGCATAATGTTAATACTTTTTAATTATAATTGAACCAAATATCAATTAATTAAATATTTTTTTACATGTAAAAGATGAAACATTTCATTTTTTTACTGGCCACCAATTTCTAAGGAATACAGAAGCATGGATAAATATATTCTTCATTGTTTGCGAACAAAAGTCGTATTTGTGAAATCTTTGGGGATATTTTTTTAAGCCTTTGTCAAGTCTGTGAAATCCTTTAAATTTTGCTAATCCTTGTGAAACTTTGAAATTTCTGTGAAATCATTGAAATACTTGTCAAACCTTTCTTTAATCTTTGTTTGTGACAACTTTTGTGTTCGTTTTAAATCATTGAAATCTTCTCAAATTTCTTGAAACCTTTGAAATGTTCTGAAATCTTTGATATCTTTTGAAATTTTCTTAATTTTTGAATTTATTTGAAATTACTGGAATATTTGAAACTTTTGTGAAATATTTTGAAATGTCCTGAAATAATGTGGAATCGTTAAAGATCTTTGAAATGTTTTGTATTTTGATCTATTGTATCCTTTTTGGAATTCTTTTTGGTATGCTTGGAACCTTCTGAAAGTTTAAAAATCTTTTTGAAATGTTTGAAATGATTGAAATCTTTTGAAATATTCGAAAAAAATTTGAAATATTTGTCAAATCTGTTGTATTCATTTGAAATCATAACATGTGATATCTTTGTGAAATCTTTTAAAATTTGGGTAAAATCTTTGTAAAATGTTTTTAAATATTTGTGAAATGTTCGAAATCTTTGTAAAATCTTTAAAACCTTTTTGAAATATTCTAAACAAATTTAAAGTCGTTTCAAATCTTTAAATTGTTTTGAAATCTTTATGAAAATTTTAGGAAATATTTGAAATATTTGTGAAATCTTTTTTATTCATTTGAAATCATTAAGATATTTGAAATCTTTGCGAAATCTTTTAAAATCTTTTAAAATTTGGGTAAAACCTTCGAAATCTTTGTGAAATGTTTTGAAATCTTTCTTAAATCTTTTAAAACCTGGTGTTATATAACCTCTTTAAAATCTTTCAAATTCTTGAAATCTTTTGAAATCCTTATGGATTCTTTGAAATATTCTAAAAATTATGAAAATTCTTGTATTCTTTTCACATCTGTATGAAATTTTAATGAAATCTTTGAAATATTTGTGAAATCTTTTTAAATTTTCTGTATTCGTTTAAAACCATTAAAATATTTGAAATCTTTACGAAATCTTTTAAAATCTTCTGAAATTTGTTTTAAATCATTGCAAATCTTTGGAATATATTGAAATCTTAGAAATATAATTTACTGTTCAAATTCTTTTGTATACTTGGAACCTTCTGAAAGTTTAAAAATCTTTGTGAGATGTTTGAAATGATTGAAATCTTTTGATATATTCTTAAAAAATTGGAAATATTTGTGAAATCTGTTTTATTCATTTGAAATCATAAAATAATGTGAAATCTTTGTGAAATCTTTTAAAATTTGGGTAAAATCTTTGTAAAATGTTTCTAAATATTTGTGAAATGTTCAAAATCTTTGTAAAATCTTTGAAACCTTTTTGAAATATTCTAAACAAATTTGAAGTCGTTTCAAATCTTTAAATTGTTTTGAACTCTTTATGAAATTTTTATGAAATTATTCGGAAATCTTTGCAATGATTGTGTAATCTTTTTTATTCATTTGAAATCATTAAAATATTTGAAATATTTTTAAATTTGGATAAAACCTTTAAAATCTTTGTGAAATGTGTTGAAATCTTTCTTAAATCTTTTAAAATCTGATGTAATATAACCTCTTTAAAATCTTTCAAATTCTTGAAATCTTTTAAAATCCTTGAGTTCTTTGAAATATTTATGAAATCATTCTAAAATCTTTTGCATTCATTTAAAATCATTGAAATATTTGAAATCTTAGTGAAATATTTTGTAATCTTCTAAAACATTCTGAAATCATTTATAATTTTAAAAATGTTTTTAAATCTTTGACATCTGGTGTACCCTTTTAAAAATATTTCGCGGGATTTCAAAATATTTGATCATTTTAATCAAATGAAATTTCAAAAGATTAAGAAAAATATCAAGGAATTTCAAAGAAATATCATAAGATTTTATGTATTTTCACAGAATTTCAAGGGATTTTATCATATTTTAATGAAATTCCAATGAATTTACTCACAAGAATTCAGGACTTTCAATGCATTTCAAATATTTGAAGATTTTTAATATTTCAAGGTATTAATTTATTTTTTTTTTTGTAGAAATTGTTGATGTTGGTTGTTGGCTTTAGGGTCAGGAGAATTGAAACTAATTAAGTTGTTT
>JAAAKG020060734.1:0-17856 GCA_010014905.2 Druon quercuslanigerum | reverse complement strand
TTATATAACAATTATTATTATATATAACAATTATAATGCTTTTACCTTGAAACCAATTTGTCAAATTTATAAAAGTTCACATAACGATTCAGGAATTTCAAACACTCACATTTAATAACCTAATTTACCACCTTTGGTTCTAAAATTATTCAAATTTAAACTGAACAATGCTGTATATTTTAACGTATAAGAACAATTAAATAAACATAAATAATGAATATAAAAAGTAAATTTTTAAGAAATAAAAAACTTTTAATTCAAAATTCTACCTGACGTGAAAAAGTTATCGCTGTCAGTCTTCAAGTAAACACTAAAGATTAAATTAATTAGAAATTAGAAATTTCAAGCCTTTAAGAATACAAAGTTTTGTAATGAGTCTTCAAAATTCCACAATTTAAAATTGGAACAGCCTCAAACTTTAAAATTTTCTTTCCCAGTTTCCCGGTCCAGCAAGTAACTATTTGCAGTAGATTTAGATTTGCTTTCTCGCTTTTTCCGCAGGTTGTGACTTCGGTTTTAAAATTCGACAGAGAAAAGCTTATCGGAAAGATAATACACAAATATATTTTTTTAAAAGAGGGCTTAAGTTTAAAATCGCAAATTGAATTTAGCACGTATGACGAGTGTCGACCTAAGAAGGTGTCGATAAAACGTCTTGCCTTTAAACGGTATCGAGTTACTTGTCCATAGACTATCCCGAGGGTATATCATGTTCGTTTTCAATCGTTTTCTTGTTTTATGACCCTTGGGATTTCATTCTCACGTTTTTTTTTCTTCAGTTATTAATTGAATGTAACACTTATCCAATTTCTGCCTTGCCGACATTTTCTGAAATTATTAACATTTTTTAAGTTAACTTTAATCAGATAAACCTTCCATAGTGTCTATAATTTGATTGATTAAATTTTCAACTCGAAATCTTATTTCGGGACGATCCACGACTCGTCCTGATAACAGTTTCAGGACGAAATTGTACGTTCAGTTTGACATGTGTTTGCACATATGTTTGACCATCTACATAGTAAATGTACCATACACAACTTTTTCTTCGTAGTCAAATACATGACAAAAATTTATACATAAAAAGTCACGAACTAGTAGCTAGGTCTCAGATATGAGAAAAATTCATCGGATATTGATGTGTTTTCGCAAATAATCTGAGAATTTTCGAGAAATAATTCACGCGTAGGTGTAGTTCGAGTTCATCGGATGAGTGGCTAGAAGTTTTATAATACTTACATTGCTTAACCTCGATCGCTGCGCACGTTTACACACTCTTGGTTTATGTTTAGAAACTGTCGAGTCAGCAGTTCGAGGGTTCGATTCTTCAAATTTGTGCGAATTTATAGATAAATATGAATTAAATCGCACAAATAGAATTTTCCCTATTTATATTTATGTCTACAATTTTCAGGAACTGTTCGTAAGAAATTCGAACTTTTCGGAAAAAAGTTCCAAATTTATCCATACATTTTTCATAGAAATAAGGATTTAATGTTTCATTTTTTTATCTGGTATTCGAGACCTAGCTAAAAGTTTGTGACTTTTTTACGGATAAATTTTTTCCGTGCAGGCCATCATTTTATAGTCCACAGGTAAATAGACTCACTATCAAGACAATAAAATCAGCATTCCATAATATCAATCAGAAATTAAAACACAAGACTTTTCATTATTTAAAACTATTTGTTGATATTTCAAAATTGTGTGGAGAGGGAAAAATGTAGATAAAATGGTGGAGAGTGGGTTAAAGTAGTTTTCGTTTTGATTTAAACTTAAAATTGGATACTTCTGAAGGATTGAGGACAAGGCGTCACTCATCAATCAGTGCGTATTCTTAACATTTTCCACCAAAAACATGTTGCAAATTTCTGAAGATATTGATAAAGTAACAAGACTTACGAGATTTGTTTTTAAAAATGTTTTAAAACAGTGCAGTGATAATTTTTCAGGCATCTTAATTTTAAAAATAGTGAAGCTGCTTTCAGACTTGATGGATTTTATATAAATTTCCATTTGTTTCAGGTTTTTATTCATTAATTCGAATTTCCATCTCTCGTATCTTTTACTCTTATGAATATAAATGTAGTTAGGAGAAGGACAACAGATAATGAAATTGACCATCTAATATGATTAAGTTAACACTCGGAGATAATCAGGTTTAAACCCTAGGATCGTCAACTTTACAGTCTGGGATAGTGAAGCTAACCGTCAAATTTTAACACTCCACGAATGGTACACTGCACCATCTAAAGGGTCTGCCCCAAAGTATTCTTCGTGCATGCAAGGGAAGTCCGTGTCAAAGTGCAAGTTTTAAAGTTTTACGTAAAGTAGTTTTTTTACAGCAAAATGAAAAAATTGTAGAAAATAAAAGGTTTTCTCGGGTAAGAAAAAGACTGAAAAGGTAACAGTTGGCTGGTGGGCAGCCGGTTGTGACCACGGGGAGTCCACAAGGGCCATACCGTGCGTACGATCTCGTCATAAAGACTACTCTCATCTTATATGGACATGAGCTATTCGCAAAAATGTCAGTAAGGCAGTTTTGCAAATTGAAGTATATTAGAAATAATGTTAAGAAATTTCAGATACTTAACTGCATCTTCACAGAGAATGCAGTTATCTTTATCCGAAAAATCTGAAAATTGCTATTAAAATTTTTGTGAACAAAGGTCTATGGATTCTGGGGTTTCATTGGGAAATCACTATCTCACTTATGGTATATACTAACTTTAAATGCGCTTTTCTCGAATTAAAAAGTGACACGGCGACTCGTTTTTCAGTCTCGAGGGTTCAACCTAAGCTGAAAATATCGGGAGTTTATCCGGCCACATGCTCCTATTCGTGACTCTATATCAACAAAGTGATCTCTTTTTTGAGGAATGACACATTTTTAGTATTTTTACTTTAAACTAGAAAAACGCTTTAAACCATCTTTAAATCACATAAACTTTGATACAATCCTGTTGATTGAAGTTGAAATTGAACATTCGAGAAGGATTGATTATAAGGAAGTTATAGAAGAGGATTTAAGTCGTCATACCATTTTATGATCATTAATGATCCGAGAGTGATTGAACTGAGTTGCAAACGTAGTAAGTAGTCCATTATAGTTTAAATGATGTTATTCTGGACCCGTATAATAGATCGTAATTTCATCGATTAAAGAAACTGAATGCTTTAAGTGGCGAACGATTCTTATATCAAGTAATAAATTAAAAATATGAGATCTTTGAGCATTCTCTCACAGAAAAACTTCGATCCCCAAAAGTACACCGATTCTGTATTCTTTTGAGTTGCGACAAAAATGAGACACCGGAGCATGAGAATGCAGCTATGTTCATGTTGCAGTTTCGCACTTAAAATATTCTCATTCTGAGAAAAAATATCTCATTTCAAGAACATAACAAATGAGCCCACTGTTTTTCTTTGCTTTCTACGTTTTTAAGTCTTCTTTAATTTTCAAAGCAGATAGATTGAGGTAAATAGATTTTAATTCTTTCTTCGCAACCATTTTTTCTAGTGTATCCTTTTCAATTCAGAACACTTTAAAGTGTTTCTCTATGTAATCTATAATGAAATGAATTTAAATCCGCAAAAATGCCTATTTCAAAAACCCACTTTTTGTCTTTTCTTTACCACATCTCTGCTCTAACAATTTTTTTTAAAGCCAACTAAAAAATTGATACCTTCAAAAAATAATGTTTTCTTTTTTCAGAAATTCTGCTGTGGTCCCAATTGGGCCCCGACCTGGCAACCATAAATGCGACATGAAACACACTCCCCGATCAAGGACAGATCTGGCTGCACGATTAAAAGTCGAGACTTAAACTGGGCTCGAACAGGCCAGATTGAGCCCAGATCAGGGCTTGCGCCTCATTTCTTATTCGGACCAACTCAAATTATAAAGATAACAATTTATTTAAATGCGCAGTTTAATAAACATTTAAAGTCCAATAAGAAAATCCAACCATTTTGGTTGAAAGTTCACTCTTTTTCGATGAAAAGTGTACTATTATATATTTGGTTGAAATTCATCTTTTTTGGTTCACAGTTGTATTCGTTGATTGCAAATTTAATTACTTAGTTGTAAATTCATTGGGGGGGGGGGGTTCAAAATTAAACTATTTTTGTAGAAAGTTTAACTATTTGGTTTAAACGTGGCTTTCATATAAAAATGTATAATTTTCGGGTTGAAAACTCAACTGTTTTTTAGAAAATTCTTATTTTTGGCATGATAATTCAACAATTTAGTTTAAAAAACTGTCTTGACAGAGAAATATTTTTTGGTTAAACATCACACTATTTGGTTAAAAGTGTAACTATTTTGTTAAGCAATTTTTTTCAAATTTAATCTTCTTTTCGTAAAAAGTAACATAAGTACATTCTTTATTGAGAATTCATCCTTTTTGGTTCGGAAAATCAATTATTTGATTATAAATGAACTGCATTGTGAAAAATTCGTTTTTTGTATGAAGATTCGGTATAGTTGGAAATTCACGTCTTTGATTGAAAATGTACCCATTTTCTTCAAAAATTGTCTTTTCGGATCGAAATGATGACTTTTTTTGTTTAACAATTAAATAATTAAAATAAAAAAAATTCTTTTTTGACTGAAAAATCTGTTTTGGTTAAATATTCAACTATTTTATTGAAAATTCGTCTTTTTTGGACGAATTTAACTGTTATTACTTAAAAAATATTTTTTGTTTGAAAATTACACAATTTGGTTGCAAAATCAACTATTTTGTTAATAAGGCGTCTTTTTCGATGATTTGAAACTTTTTCTTTTTTTAAATGAAAATATTTTTTGAAAGAAGATCAACTATTTTATTTTTTATTGAGAATTTAGCTCTTTTTCAACTACTTGGTTAAAATCTGAACTACCTGTTAACAATTCATAATTTGGTTAAAGATTAATTATTCAACTTAGAAATTCATCTCCTTGATTAAAAATTCATTTTTTGCCTGTCAACGCTATAAAGCTGTTTTTGAAATTTATCATTTAAAATTAGCATCATCAAAAAAGGGGAAAAGTGGATCGAAAATCTGTACTTTGCGTGTTTCAGGGAATTTTTTGAATTTAAGGAAGTATAAAGGAGATTGGGTATTAAAGGTGATGATCTGTGATCCGTGCTACGTACACAAAAACAGGTACGCGCTTTACGATCCCAGTTTTGGGTTGAAAAGGGATCAATACATCGACGCCTTTCGGCGCGGCGAAGGCAAATCTCCACTGGGAAACGACAGAAGTAACAGCTGTAGTATATAACGTATGTGCTTGACCTTGTACTCGACCTTTCGTGTATCATCTTTTCCGACACATGAATTATCTGTCTCATATATATATATTTATTTATTTATTGCAAATACTATAAAGCTATGCGAAATTTCATTCTCTCCCAAACATAGATGTGCATGTCACGCACGGAAAAAATAAATCTGCAACATTTATAAACTTGCACAAAGTACAATACACCTCGCACAGAGAATTGTTTTGAAAGAGCTTACAACACGACAGCTCTCCTCTAAAGAGACCTAGAATAGTTCTAGAATACAGAATTAACTAGAATACGAGTACTCTATTTCAATTCTGGAGTTTACTGCATTAATCTAGTTCGGTGCATACGTTAACAATGGCAAGAACTTGAGACCTATACTCATTTCCAGGAACGGAAATCTTGTAATAATGTGTACCTTTCAATTAGGTAGGTATGCAGTTCATGAATTATGATCCTGATGTAAACAGGATCTCATAGACAAAGAACGATTGAGATTACAAAAAGTTTGAGAAAAGATATATTTAAGAATTCATAGGAAGTATTTCTAATTAAGAAGACGAAAAAGACACAACATATCCGCTATTAAATAAATATGAGGCGATCCGCGACTCGTCCCGATACCTTTTTCAGGATGAAATCGTACGTACAGTCTGGATCTTGCCCCCCCCCCCCCCCCGTGGCAAAAGGTAGTCTCGCGGCCCTAGCACTGTTATCTCTCGAGTCTTTTCCTTACTCGGTAAAACCTATACCCATGAAGATCGTGCCATGTTAGACGATACCATGAATTAAAAATAACCTTCTTTTGAAGAAACCACCTTATTTACGACTGATCATTATTATCTTCGAATTTTACGTAAAGAAATTTGAAAAAATGTTAACTTATACAAAGTTACCGGTTTTCACGTTCACTTCAAAAAAGGTTTTTTCCATTATTTCCTTATAAATTACCAGGAGACTCTTAGTAAAAAATGGAAGCAATTTCTTAACCACGCCAGCTCGTGTCTTTTAGGAGCTGCTAGTCGTAAGCCTGGAAAAGTTGGAAAGTTATTCAGAAAATAGTTTGTTAGATTCAATAACAAGTTTGGACTGCC
Organism: Druon quercuslanigerum; assembly: GCA_010014905.2. Lineage (NCBI taxonomy): Eukaryota > Metazoa > Arthropoda > Insecta > Hymenoptera > Cynipidae > Druon > Druon quercuslanigerum. The sequence goes on along the minus strand of JAAAKG020060734.1, from coordinate 11,486 downwards.
AGTCAAATCGACATCCTGAGACGTGTGAAAGGAAAATTGTTCTTGAGCTATTCATAGCCTCGTAAGGTACTGAAAGTTCCAAAATTTTCCTTTTCCATTCCGCCAGTTTAGCATTAATTACCCTATGGATATAGGTTTTCACGAGTAAGGCAAAAATTAGACGAATAATAATCTGCTGATGATGAAAGACTGCCTATCTTCACCACAGGAAGTCCACAAGAGGCAGACCGTGCATACGATCTCATCCTGAAGAAGGTGTAAGGAAGAGTCGTGAACTGCTCATCAATTTCACATATCTGTAAATATGTTTTATTAACAATTATTGACAATTGATAATTTTAAATTCTGGGTATTTCTCAGTTTTATGTATGGTCAATCGTTAATTTAAATTAGTCAATTTAAAAGAGTTCGAAACATTTGAATAATTTCAATTTTTTAAAGATTTCAAAGGTTCCTAAACATTTTAAAAGATTTTAAATATTTCATATTTGAAACAAAGAATTTTTCAAAAGAATTACCATTATCAGTAGGACCGTTTTTGACAAACGGATCGGAATAATGAATAAGAAAAGTTTCAGATCCTTGACTTTGATTCTACGACTCTATCATGAAAGATTGCCAAGAGTAAAATATATTCCAACGGGGGGTCTCACTCTTTCTGTTCGTGACTAATAATAATGAAGCCCGAATTTATTTCATTAGCCTTGAAGCAACCGAAATACAAACACGTAAAAAATCTCATTCCTAGATCTTTAATATTCAAAGGAAAAAATAAAAGAGTCACGGCAAAAGATGAACTCTAAATTAATCTTGATCAATTCTTTAATTATACATTTCACGATATATACTATTTTTCAATACCACAATATGAAAAATGTGTAGCTTCATAATATTTTCTTTAAAAAATAACATCACCAGTCTTATACGGAGCGAAAGTGTCATACACAAACTTTTAACTTCAGCTCTCGTTCCTTTTTCGTAGCCAGAAGCTAAAGACTCAAAATTGAAGTCAATATTTTCATCGAGCATGTGTTAAAAAAGAAGACTAGAAATTTTCTCTGACAAGTCAATTTATCCGGTAAGGTCTCAAATATACGTAGCTTAAAATGGGAGTCGCATCTAGAGGAAAGTTATCGTTATCACATTTGGCGATCGGCCAAATGAAAATGGGCTTCAAAATACGATTCATGGACCATAATTTGATTCGCATGGGACGTGGAGAATGTTTTAATCAACGTATTCTCGCTCGCAGTAAAATTTCAATATTTTACTGGAATACTGAATCGGAGAGTGGCCTTTCCATTTATTCAGTTCTGAATTAAAAATGCTCTTGACCAAAAGAAACACATAACGAGGATAAGTTAAAGAGCATGAAACTACAGAAATGAGAATCAATATTTGCACCGTCTATCAACAAACCCAACATTTTTATAGAAAATCAATTTGAAAGCTTTCGAGTTGAAAAATTTAAGAGTAAAAGCTTTTGAACTCAATCGCTACTATAAGTTTTTTATCTTGTAAAAACTTTGACTAATTTTTAAAGGTTTTAAGCATCAATTTAGAAGCTTTTAGTCTTAAAATCACACTATAGCAACATTTAGACAAAAGACCGCGAGACTATTTTTGACCTGTCACTCATAAAATCCTGAATTCATTTATGATTACCTATTCCGACCAAAACCACCTTGGCGTAATTCGATCAAAGAATTTTGGGAGGTCATCCCGAGAAATTGATAACCATCGGGACAGTTTGCAGTGTCAGCGACAACGATAGATAGACTTCGAGAGTTCCTCATTTTACTTCATCATCAGGAACAAGGAGCAAATCGTGTGGAAATAATAATCCGAGGGGAAAACCTGACTAGACCTGGTTCAAGATTATCCCTCGACAAACATTTTTCAAGTCACGGGTGACAAATAGAATCTGGTTTGATTGTATCGTGGACCTTGTTAGCTGTCGAGTAAATTAGGGTCCAAATAACATAATTCACGGACCAAAATGTTATTAAAACAAGGCAATTAGGTGATTTTTCACAAAAATAGAGGAAAAATTTTTTTTAGATAAATTAATGTAAGTCATGCTAAATTCTAAAATATTTTAAAACGACACTTTCTATTTTGAAATATTCTGTTTTGGCCTTAATAGGGTTTTGAACATTTATACAATATTAGGGTCTGTACTCAAATCCTGGCAAAAATTACCTTACAATTCCAGGTTCTTTCCAGGTATCTCAAGATAGAATAATTAAATAAATAATACCTAGGATATAATAAACAATTTCTTTAATTTTTTTCTATATTCCATGAATTTGAATCAAAATGAAAACAAATTTTTATTGTATCTTCATATTCATTGAATATTTGACACATTAATACTTCGAATAAACGATATTTTCCAGGTAAGAAGATACTATATACCCAGTAAAAACAGGGGAAATATTGAGATTTTACCAGATTCTAAATAGATCGATGAATTTTTAACCAAATAATACGGTTTTCGACCAAAAAGACGAATTTTTAACGCAATGCATACACTTTTAAACAAACAGTTAAAACAAAATGTTAAAAACTAATGTTAACATGTAATTCAAAAACAATGCTGTTATTAACTTAATTAATTTATTTATTTGTAATGTCATTTTTCACTATTAAAACAAAAACTGCGTTCCTCATAAAAACAATTATTAATTACAAAATTTGTAGCTCTTTTTTGGTGAACAACTTTTGTCTATTTATTGTTATTGTAACTTGTGTCGTTTTCCAAAATTTAAATTTTTAATTTCTTTTACAGATAAAACAAAAACTACGTTATAAATCTGATAAATTTCTTTTATCCTCTTGATGCTTTTGGACCCTCAATTCATAACTTTATATTAACGATTTTTAGGACACATAGAGGCTAAGATTAATGAAGATTAATAAGTGTTCGATCAAGTTTCCGGGTTACTTATCGACAGTATATTTTGACAGGACTACTATACTCTAGTGGATTTTTTTCGAAAGGTTTTTCCGGCAGTTAGAAAGCCAGAAAAAACATTCACACCCTAGCAGAACGAGACTCAAGGGCTTTGGGGATCAATCTGACCTACAGGCAATAAAGGAAGTTTCCATAACGACTTTATTTCGTGACTTAAGTAGGAACACATATTTTGTCTCAATTAATTCTGGGGTTTTCTATGTGTAATTAATTTTTTTACATAATTAATTGAGTAGGTATGTTTAAGTTTAACTTTCGAATTTCGGATATTCAAGAACTCTAATTTAATTTTTTAAGTATCCCATCCTGAAAGTAGTTTAAAAAATTTAAGGTATAGGTAAAGCTTTGTATGAAAAAAACAGAAAGACTCAACTGATACAGAGTAGCCGGAAAACTCCATTTTTAAAACTCCCAGATTTTTCTCTGATTTTTCCCCGACTAATTTATCATTTTGCCTCACCATTAATATTTGAAGACCAAAACTTGAAACTTCTAACATTCTCAACATTTTAAATAATTTTAAATTTAAATTAGAAATTTTTAATTCATCATTCTCCAGGCTGCTACTGGCTAGTTTATTTTTAAAAAGTGACCTATTGACTAAAAATGACTCATGTGCGTTAATGTGACTAATGTTCTGTTGATTTTGTACGAATTGGATGTAATTTATAGCGATTCCAGGAGAATTTTAACGAACTCCTTTTAAATGAATATGAACGAATTCCTTAGAATCTTTCCAACTTTGCTCAAATATTTGAAATCTTTTTAAATCCCTTGAAACGTTTTGAAGTTCTTGAAAATGCCGTAAGATTTTTTAAAATACTCTAAAATATTTTAAATCCTTTACGATTTTCGAAATCCCTTGCAATTTCTTTAACGTTGTGACAATTTCTTGAAATTTATAAAAATACCCTAAAATATTTTAAATATATACAAATCTTATTAGGTCCTGTAAAATCATTTCATATCTTCCTAAATTCTTTTTAAAAACGCATTAACCCCTAAAATCATTAAAATTCTTGGAAAAAATTCCTTAAAATTTTTTTAATCTCTTGAAAATGTCTTCAAATCTTTTAAAATAGCCAAAATATTTAGACATTTTTTTAGTCCCTTTAAATTATTGAAATCAGGTAAACATTCCTTGCAGCATTTCAAAACGTCCTAAAGTACTTCAATGCTCTAAATCTTTGGCAATCCCTGAAAACTTGAAAAATTCTTGGAAATTTTCTAAATAGTTTAAAATATTTCAAATTCTTAAAACTATTTTGATATTACTCGAAAATTTTTTAAACAAATCCTTTGAAATCTTTTTAAATCTCTGAAAACTTTTTAAAGTTTTTTGAAAATCCCTTGAATTTTTTTAAATACCTTAAAATCTTTAAAATTCTATGAAGTCCATTCAAATTATTTAAGTTAACTGAAAATTTCTTGGAATCTTTTAAAATATCATAGCACCTTTGGAGATACCTTCAAATATTTGAAAATTTCCGAAAATCTTCGAAGACTCTCAATTGTTGTGAATAAATTCTTTCAATTCCATTAGAATATTATAAACTCTCGTAAAATGGAATTAGATCTGATATTTTCTGAAATATTGTAAAATTTATTTAAATACCTTGAGAGCTTTTAAAATCCAATAAAACCATTGAGATCCTCAGAAATTTGATAAAATCCCTCAATTTTTGTTAATAAATTTAATGAAATCCATTTAAATATTGTAAAATCTCCTGAAATTAGGTTAAATCTGACATTTTCTGAAATCTTAGAAAATTGATCAAAATACCTAGAGACCTTTTTAAAATCCCTTAACATCATTGAATTCCTCGTAAATAGGATAACATCCTTTGGAATCTTTAGAATGTTTTAAAACCTTATATTTCCTATAAAATCGTTCTATACCTTCCAAAAGTTCAGGAAGTTCTTTAAAAAAATGTATTTTAAAGCCCTTGAAACGTAATTGGAAGATTTAAAAATAGCCCTAAATCTTTCAAGATAGTAGTTAACCCAGTGATTAAAAGAAACGCAACAAAAAACATTTTCATTTTAAAAAGATAACTACCGACTTTATCTTAAAAAGGTGACTGTATGGTAGTCCTGATTATTGTTGACTTTTCTCTGATTTTCAAGTTTTCCCTGACCTGCGGCCACCCTGTCAATGTTAAAAAGATTTCAAAAACAATAGAAATACCTATATAAACAGAAGGAATTATGATCGGAAGCAAATACCAATGTGTATCAAAGTCGCTTGGGAAATCATTTGAGTGGGTAAAGCTTATTTCTTCTTATACATATGGACCATATAGACCACCCTGGGCTACTTATTCTTGTGGTAAAAGCCTCAAGTCTCGCAGCTGGAGGCTCACCTTAGGGAGGGTTAGGAGGACAATTAAAGCAATTCAGGAGATACGAATGCCCATGAGAGGTCTTCCAGAACCACTAGGGTTTCAAAATTACACTGTAATCGACGATCAAGCTTTTACGCCTCTTGGACAACCTAGCAGTTCCATTTTTATTAGCCTCGAGGCTACATTCCAATCCTTTTACACAGCAAATCCCAGAGATATTTTTTATCTAAAGTTGGAGGAAAATTATTCACGCCGAGTAATAGTAGTTGCCAATTGTTTGAACCATTTTTGTTCAAAATATACAAGCTTACAATGACAATCACAACCCTAACTTGCGACACCCTGACGGTTTAATAACGTCGTTGTAGAAGCAGCATTATACACAGCTAATTTAACCCCATTTTTCAGGACGCACAAGAAACTGCTTATACTTCTTATATTATAATAATTATTATTACATAATAATTATTATCATATCATGTATTTTTATATTCTTCTCTTGTATTTATTCTTGATAAAATCAGATGAGTGCTATGCTGACTAAATCGGCAATAGTGGCGGTTCCAAGCGTTAAACCCTAAAAATAACCCCACCAGTGCATTTGATGCGCTTAAAAAAATTTTTAAACGGTTAAAACCTCAAACTAGCAAAAATGAGACGTGTCATGATGCTTCTGCAACGACGATATTCCACACAATAATGATGGTTCACAGCCAAAATTGTGGGGACTTACTTCTGTAGATTTTGCACCTTCAATTTTCAATATACATTGAGTGATTTCCATAACGCATAAAATAAATATCGAATAGGTAACTAAGAAACAGAACAACTCTGAATGCAAATTAATATATTTCATCTTTTTTTTCAAATGACAATCATTGCTCATACAGCTTTGAATATGATACCACCTACAGGTCGCAAATCTTAACCAAATCAAACAAAATTTAGCCAGAAATGTTTGTAAATGAATTTCAAAGAGACTCACGAAGCCAAAATTTTCCAAATAATTTGTTTAAACAAATAGTTTAAACCATTACTGCTAAATTTGCAATATATTGCAAAAATCATGCTAAACAACATAAACCCTAAACCCATATACCCCACACCGATAAACCCTAAACTGATAAACCCTAAACACATAAACCCTAAACGCATAAACCCTAAATCTATGAACCCTAAAATCCTAGACTCTAAATCATAGACTCTAAATCATAGACCTATAAATTCTAAAACCATGAACACGAAGTCTACTAATTTCTAATCCACAAACATTAGACCTCAAGTCCACTTATACTTTAACTTTCAACTCTAAAACAATAAATCGATCATTTCCACACTCTTTCAGAATCCTCAAACTCACAGATGTAAAAATTTCAACTCTAAAACAATAAATTAATAATTTCAACACTCTTTTAAAATGCTAGCTTAAACCTACAAATGTAAAGACTTCAAATTCTAAAAACGATAATGCGATCATTTTCGCATTCATTCAGAAACCTCAAACGTAAAATCCCTATTGTTTTTGGATAATTTATTCCATACTAATAGGGCTAATGACTATTCAATTGATTGAATAATCATACGAAGTTTCGAAATTGAATTTTCGAGATAAATTACGGTTAATTAACAGTAAGGTAATATAATAATCAAATTTAATAAAAAAATATTCCTAATCAGCGATCTTAAAAAAGTTATTTCCTTCGAAACTTTTCGAGGCAAAATGCTGTATAATTGAATAGTTACTTTTAGATCTTATAGACTCATCATTGGAGGAACAAAAATAAATGTTGTAATGAAACATGCAAAATTGTAGAACATGCTACAAAAGATTGTTTTATATTAACTTGGAAACTATATTTCATGATACTATAAATATTTAAAATAGTCCTATAACTGAAATGTTAATAAGTTTAGAAATTTACTTAAAACATGTTTCTACAAATATTATTACGTACATTTATTTCTGATCACATAGATGGTTATCTACTACTCAGTATTGCGTGTGTATTATATGATCATTAATACATTAATACTTATAGTAATTTAAATTTATCTGCAAATGTTCTCTTTAATCAAGACACAAATAAAAGGAATGTCTCTTGTTTAATTGATCATATAATTAGCAAACGACCTGATTTAAATAATAAAGAATTGTCGATAATAGAAGAAAAACTTCGAATAAGTTTTCTACGAATTTTTAAATCAAAATTCGCTGCTGTCTTTTATAGAGAAGCATCATTTAGAAATAAAAATTCTAAATGGCTACAAGCACATGTGTCTATGGATTTAATAAAATGTAGCTCAAGCGGTGGAAGACGAGCAATTTAAAATTTTGAAGACGGTTCTACATCTACAAAACGAATAAAAATACAAAAGTTATCAGATAGTTATTCAGAAGAAGAGATAATATTAGCTTTTTATGAAAAGCTGAAAGATTGTGGAAGAAGATTTCTGGTAACAATGATAGAAGACATTTTAAATAGTGAAAACAATAGTAAACTGAAATTATCTGAAGATGAATCTTTGGCCCTCATTGAAGATGCAAATTTATCGAAATGGCAATAAAATATTATTCGAAAAAGAACGAAAGAAAAGAATACAGATCTTTTTATTAATTATAAATAAATTGCAGAAACTAGAAAGAAATTTTATCCATCACCTTCAAGCATAACCATACCTGAAAAGGGTGCTAAAATTAACTTACAAGAGTTGCTTAACCACACTTCTTCGCGGTTATTACAAATAACTACAGATGGTAATACAGCGAGAAGATTTTTTCGTGATCCAGAATTGTCATCGCAAATAACAGGTGTAAATATTGAATTAATTTAAAGATTTGGAATAATATTACGTACACTTGCTTGTGGTATCAAAATAGATATTAATAAGTTTAAGCTGTACGCAACAGAAACTGTACAATTGTTCGTCAATTTATAATTGGTGTTATATGCCAGCATCAGTGCACATGGATCGCTAATAATTGATAACTTTTCACTAATAAAAATAGGTTTACTATCTGAGGAGTCACAGGAATCACGTAATAAAGACTTTAAGCATTGCAGGAAATTTAATACGCGAAAGTGTAGTAGAATTTATACAAATGCTGATTTAATTCATAATATCCTACTTTCTTCAGACCCATATATTTCTCATATGAGACACAAGATGAAAAATCCAAATCTTCAGATCGATAAAGCAGCAAAAGATATGTTAATTGAAGTATCAGAAAGAAATGATTCTGAGTTAAGTTTTAGATATAAGAGTTAATAAAATAATTGCAAAGAAAAAAAATTAATAAATGAAAAAATAACAAAAAAAATCAAATTAGATAAGAAATATTTTTTTTAAATGCAATATAAAATACAAAAACCATGTACCGAATAAGTGACCAAATAGCAGAAATAACTTAAATATTAAATCCATAAATGTTTGAAATAATTTATTTATTCAAACAGATTAATTCAAAACAACTTAATCAATACTAAGAAAACATTTCTTCACATACAATGAGATTCAAAAATAGTTCTTATTTTAAAATACAATTTCTTATAAATAAAAAATTAATCTAGAAAAAATAATTTGTTCCAACAAATTTATTTTACAAAAAATTAAAATTAGCATTAATTTATTTAAACAAATTTATTTTGCAAAACTAATGGCAAATTTAAAATCACCTATGCCTCAAACTCCTTACATTCTATAATGGTTCATCTGGTTCATGACCCGAAATCATATATTCACGGAAGGTTTATACAATGAAAATTTAAAAAAAATTGATTTCGCCATATTTTGTTTTAAAAAATTATTTTTTTTTAAATTTGGCTTCGGGAGTCTCTTTGTAATTCAACTACAAACATTTCTGGTTGAATTTTGTTTGATTTGGTTAAAATTTGCGACCTGCAGGTGGTTTTGAACGAAATTATTGCTACATCCCCAATGTGCGGCAGTAGGTGGATGGTGATACTCGACTCAACGATATCTGGAATGAAAAGCATGGTCGGACGTAGTCAGCGTTCGGATTGGTAACCTTTCAAATTTCTGGCTTAGTCGTGTTTTTTCACTTCGTGTAACTATTTTCGAGTGGGAGTGGTTTGACACCGTGGATGAATGTGAGCATTTTCGCTCCTATCAAATGTCTACATCCAACTTCGCCTGTCAGACACCGGCTGTGCTCAGGAGTTTTGTGGGTTTTCCGCAGCTTTCTAATTCTTCGACCAAATGTTCATATGAATTCAAGCGCTTCTAAGGAAAATTCGGCTGCAAACGATATAGGGTATTTTAGAAACCGAGAAAACTCTACAGGAATCATTTGAGTACGTCAAGCATAGCTTGGTTAAAGGGTTTAATAATATCTGACGATCTCCTGTGGGAGCGGGATTCTAGATAAGTAATGGAGTAAAAAATATTATCATACTAACGCTTTTAGACGTAAAATTCTATAAAATCCAAAATTGCAAACTACAAAACATCTGTTTTGTGGCCTACAGAACTCTTGTTAAAGTGCGAGGTCAGGGGGGAAAACTTTCACTCCTTCCCCTTCTCTTTCTTTCCGCGACTCATGGGGGTAGCGACGCGACGCAGTGGATTCGAGCGCGACTAAAGGAAACGGAAATTGAAATGGAAAGCACCATATACAAACGTTTTGCCAACATTGTTTTCAAACTACAGACCGTATAAATTATATAATATAATATATAGACCAGGCTCAGGAGACAGAAATGTCGCAGAATAAGGCACATGTTACATATATTGTTATATATTATGCGATTGTAGTTGTGAAGGTAGATAGGGGTATATCGGGTATATGATTGTGGTATAACAATAATAGCCGACGGTGGTGGCGGCATGACAGTCGGCCTACTTCGCGAGAAAATCCGCGCACAATGCCTGGGTGTCGGTTGGGGGTGGCTTGTTGCCGGGGGCTGAAAAGCTTCCAGTCTAGATGGCTAGGCTTCGGTGGGGTTGGGGCAAATGTGGGTGGGGCACGAGTGCGTCGAGGTTGCTGAGTTTCGGTTCGGTGTAGATGACGTCAAGGTCGCCGTTTCCACCCCTCCCCCTTTTCCTTCTTGCTCCCACCATCACCCCCAACCCTCAAACAACCACTTTAACCCACTTCCTATCACTATCACCCCCTCAAACCCTCGCATCAACATCATACGGTGTAGCGACTCTTTTCGACAAGGGTACAAGCGAAAAATTCTACGGATTTCACGGCAAAATTTATCGCACCCCCTACCCACTACCTCTTTTTTTATTTTAAAGCCACCACAGTAGAAATACGTTTTTTCTCGAATCATCGCACCAGAGGGAACGCAAATTTGAAGTCCGTCAGTAGAAATATATTGCATTTTCAACCAAAAAAGATGAAATGCCTACCAAAATAGATAAATTTTCAATAGAAAAAATCGAATTTTTGAAAAAACATTTGACTTTTAAGTTCAAAAAAAGATATTTTAACAAAAAAGTTAGATTTCAGTTTAAAAACAAAGTTTTTAACCAAATAGCTGTATTTGCAAGAACAACAAAAATTAATTTTTAACCCAAACAGTTGCATTTAAAGTTTCAACAAAAAACGGTTGCACTTTCAAACAAAAAAGATTACTTTTTTACAAGATGATGAATTTTCAATACCAAAGGGCAAGATTTTTTCCAACAAGACGATTTTTCAACAATAGAGTTAAAATTTTAACAAAAATATTAAAAAGATGTGAATTCTGAACCAAAAATATAATAGAAGACTTTTAAATTTAAAAGAATTAACCTTCAAACAGTAAAGATTATTTTTATGCCAAAAGACAAATTTGTTATCAAAAAGCCCGAATTTTCTATCCAATAAGACGAATATGCAACAGAACAGTTGAATTTTGTACCAAAATTCAACTATTTTCAGAAAATAGTTGAATTTTCATCAAAATAATTAAATGTTTAACGCAATAATTAATGAACCAAAAAGGATTTTCGTGTAATCAAAATTTGAATTTCGATTTTCCCAGAAAATCAAAAAAGTTGTTATGGTCATCTTCTAGGGCTTTCAAAAAGCAATGTTTTTCTTCTCTTGACTTTTTGTCATCTTGTGCATTGTTTGACTGAAAACTTTGATTTTCGATTTATTTAAAAAATTTTGAAAATGCTATAACTCTGAGAATATTCTTTCTATTGGAAAA